>UYYF01000350.1:0-18794 GCA_900618365.1 Thelazia callipaeda
CCATTGACTAAATATATTTGTATCGCAGATGTCATTTCGTATTGCTAATGAAGAGTAAGATTTTGTTTGCAGGAATTTGTTTTCAAATTTTCAGGAAATATATGCTTCAGAAATTGAATATAATTAGAACTACATTATTTGGAAATAAAATGTATATTGGCTTGGCGTCAAAAATTTCATTTTTTAAAAACCATTTGCTTTTTGAGCTAGCATGATTCTTCATTTTTGTTGAAGAAATTTGTGCCACTATATTCATTATTCTCCTAACTGTGATAATCCCGACAAATTCGGTATTTGGCTTAAACTGTTACTGGGGAATTTCATATGAATATTTTCATTCGTCAATTTTTTTCAAAGGTGAAACTTGTAAAGCAGCAAATTTCTGCATCAAATATCACCGTTTTGATCTTCAAGAGGTGAGTTTGAACAATACATTTTTGCTAATAAGTATTATTTTCAGAGCTTTTTAAAGGTGAAATAGAAAGGTCATGTAATTTGCTGAAAGTTGATTTTTTGTTTTTTTACATATAAACAAGACAAAAATTTGAATAATTGATAAAATTCTGTATTACTGTGATGTTACAACAGATCTTTGGAAGTTGAAAAAATTCTCAAACTTTTAATTGCACAAAATCGAGTTCTGGATACGAACTGAACTTCCTGAAAAACATAGTGATTACCGAAACATGAAATTGATCCTAATTTCAAGAATTGAGAACGAGCATATTACCGATTCCTTAGACTCCTATGTATGAATTAAGTTGTAAGCTTACTAATCGAAGATTAAGATATATTTTAATTTTCGAATAATAAACTTGCAACTTGATGCATAAATTGGAGAGTACATTTAAAATGTAATTTTAAAAATCTACATTTCAAGTATAAATTCAATACCTACATCAATACGTTCCAATTACGCAATCTTGCAGTAATAATTATTCATGCAAAGTCATTTCCATCAATAAAAACTGAATGATTGAAATTAAGCACTGAAAATGTTCATTTATAATATTCTTTGGAGCGCAAGTAGTGAAAGCTGTCTAGTAAATAACTGTTATTATAATTGTAATTATGTTTGTGCATTTAAATTCTCAGAGACAGTATACTTTCCACTTAATTTTTCGTTTTCAGCAGCAATCATTCACAACAAAATCTTGTGATTACGAAGGAACTTGCAAAGTGAGTTCAAAACTTTGAAAAAAATTTAAATATTTGATATTTACTTGACTTTTAGATGCCAAAATCTATTTGTCAAATCCAGTGGTAAAATATAATCTAATCAGTATTCAAATCATAGCCTTTACCTTTTATCAGTAAGAAGCATATTACTCTCTTTTGGGCTTTTTATAGACTGAAGACTGTACTCTCGGACTTGTTGGTGCCAAATATATGGGGTATGTCAAAGGACCACTGGTCAAAATTTGGGATTGTTGCTGTCATACATCGCTTTGCAATGCCGCATTTGATCATTTGATAGTATCCAAAACTCGCATTTGTTTCACTCTTTTTACAACTTTTATATTACATAGAGTTATCTTAAATTAATATGTATTGATGAAATGTTAATAAATTAATAAAAATTAATAGCAATACTGAAATTGATTTTACTAATTTTCTGAATATAATTCTTATCAAAAACTAATGCATAAGATTCATTCGTTTTACATTCATTTGAGAAGTTCAAAGAATCTCATGTAATTAACAAATGATAGCTAATATAATCTTATATTCCCAAACATCTCATATAAATTGATAGATTGATTAGAAATTAAACTTACACTTTATTTTCTTTATAATTCACTTAATTTACAAAATAAGATTCACGAGTAATCACTGGAAGCTTTTGCAATCTAAAAATTTGATCACCTAAACTAAACTATGAAAGTAACACACGCAATTGCTTTTGGCAATTACAATTAGTTGAATGCTTTCCACAAAATTTATAACTTCTCTAAATAGTACAGAAAAAATTGTATAGCATTACAATTGATTCCCGCTTGCAGTTGCTTGCATTAGCCATTGTTTACAGGAGATTCACATCTGTGTGTTAAAGGGTTTCAGAATGCTTAACAATTTGCTTTGTTAGTCTTAAGCGATTGTACAATTTGATGCTAACTCGGTATAGCTTCAGTTAATTAATCAAGTTTTTGATAAACTCCCGTCATTAAAGGAAATTTTAATTGAGTGACTTTCAGCCCAAATTTGAATTAATAGATGATAAAGAAAATAAGTTTTAAATAACTTTTCAGTCATTCTAATAAACTGTTTTCAAATTTTCTTTTAAAAGTGTCAGCAAAATTAAAGTTCAGATTGTCAGTTCTTTGAAGATTAAAGTCTTCAGAATTAAAGCCGACATCACAAATGCATCACAAATACAACGTATCTTTGCTGCGTTTAATATTTTATTAACGTATATTCGCTCTTGTCAGGCTGATACTCAGTGCATCGCCGCTAAAAACACTTTTTTCTCTAAAGCGTTATTTGGCATTAGCTCAAAATTTGCTGCTAAAAGACGCACTCAATAAAAAAGTACTATATCTCTTAATCAAATAAATAATGCGCAAAAATTTTTAGAGCGTTGCGAATTTCTTGTGATCTTGACATAATATATGCATAGAGAATAAAAACTAATTAATTGTGTCTGTAGACGGGGCAATTATATTTCAACGTGATGGCGCCATGAAACTCTTAAATTTACTCTATCACCTTGCACACATTCCTTTATCAAAACTGCATGTTTATTGTATATTCCTTTATCTTGTGATGCATTTAGTATCAAAAGTCACTTTATTCGGAAGTTACATGGTTAGATCGAGTGATTTCAATCTTTTTCTTATGTTGCTATGATTTCTTCACAAATTAGATTCTTCACTCAAATAATGCTTTTTGAACACATGAATGACCTGGAAAAAACGATGTAATTTTCTTATTGCCAATAAAATCATAAATTCAGAACAATGGCATTTTTTCTAAATACTACAATTTCTAGCACTTCTTATTTGCTGATCCTGCAATTCAGAGATATTCTACTTTCAATTTAAATAATATATCCCTTTTTCGAATTCAGTTGTTGGCTAAATTAGAAGGTATTTACAAAATGCAGAAGCTAAAATGTAAAAGCTCAAGACAGAACAAAAGAGAGAAAGAATAAAGCCAAATAAGAATCAAAACATACAAATATTTCAGTAGACTTACAGTCTCGTCAGTGCTAGTTGAACTCGACGATTGTTTTGATGCTATTTCTTCGATTTCAGGAACAGTGTTTAAATACATCTGCTGCTGCTTGCATTTGCTATTTTGTCTGACCTCCCTTGAAGTATTTTAACTATGATTATTTCCAAGTTAAGCATATGTTCATGTCGATTTTGTCAAGTAATCAACAAACCTTTTACAAATTATTTTCGAACCAGAAAATGATCCCATCAATTTGTCATTTCCTTCTGTCTTAATCTTCTTAGTCAGTTCTTCTATCCAAGAAAAGCCAATGCTTTCCGAAGTTGATTCATGCATTCCCTGAAATCTGTTCATTTACATCTTTGAATACCAACATTCAATCTCATCCAAAACGAGAAACGCTCATTTTTTCTAAAAATTTTTTCAATTTTTTAATCATTCCAACAAAAAAATTAATCTTTTAGAAAATATCTTTTCAAAAGTTATTTTTTTATTGCTTTCTTCGTTTGCTTACAAGAGCTTGATCTTTTTCAATTACAGTATTCTTCTTGCAGGCAGACTTGTTGCTGAGAATACCTGCATGACCGTGCAATTCCTTCTTTCTTACCAGTTTTTTTGGAGCACAGAATAATGTATCATCTTAACATGCAAAATTAAATAATACGATTGAAAAATTAGTTCAAAGAATTTTAGCGCAAAATTTTCGCTTTTTCAGAAAGTAATGTGCGTGCTGAAGAATACTTAGTGACAAAGTATGCAAAGAACTTGCAAAGGGATTAGGCAAACACTTAGGTCACTTTCAGTTTTCGTCCTTATTTATGATTTATTTATATCAACTCTACTAATAATTGAAAATTACATCTATTGAAATTCTGAAAAGAAAAAAGACGAGAAAAATCAGCAAATATTTTCATTGTAAGCATTTTTTTCTAGAAGAACACTTAAAACTTCGATCTTTCCCTTTTCAGTTTTTTGGCAATCATGTAAAGTTTCTGTTGCTCTAGAAATAAAGATAACATTTATTACTTTGGAATTTCTGTTTTCGTTTTGCAGATATAGTTGAAGATGTTTTACACGTGGAAACATTTTCATCCGTAGTAATCTCTTCATCTTTATTTAGCTTCGTGTTAGCAACTTCTGTTTTCAAGGAATTATGATCTTTATTGATTGCATCCAGCTGAAAAATTATTCACAAAGTCATGAATTAAAAACTGATTTAAACTAATAACACATTCAGATATCTTTCAGAGTGATAAAAGAATATAAGACTTTTATTACGCCATCAAAAGGTGGTTCGAATTCATTCTTCGATTCAACTCGATTATTTTCTTCAACCCATTGCCTTGTACGACTCATGGGTGGCAACATTGGTACAAGTTCTGTTAGGCTGCAAATAAATTAAGATTTGTTTCTAATGCTTTCTATCAAAATTTTTTACAATTAGCATTTTGAATGCATAGTATGAAGCAATACCAAGCATTAACTACATGGTAATTCAACTATATGGTACCAAGCTACAGAAATATTTAAAAACTTTTGTTTCCATACTTTTAATATTAAAAGTAATTATTAAGTGGGAATTGTCCTCCAAACTCAGTGAGGATAATTCCCACTTAATAACTTCTTTTAATATTAATATTTTACATGAAATTACTCGACTCTAATCATCGATTTGCATGGGCAGAACAATACAGAACAACTTAAAATTGAAGTATTTTGATGGGAATGCAAGAAGGAGCGACAGACTGGTATTTAGAAAATGACAAATCTTAAAAAATGGAAGCACAAAGATGTTGTTCTTATTGTTCAAATTATGACGGAACTTGAAGTTTAAGTTAATTCATGAGCAAAAATTATTCGAGGAATAAATTTTTATAATCTGTTATAATTTGGCAGTTTGCATGATTGTGGTGCACGTTTACTTATAAGAGCTTATCTACCGTTTATTGTTCAAATGAACGATGGATTCGATATCTTGATGATTGGCTCCATCTACTTTTTCATCCTGGGACGATTTTTTGGATCCAACTCGTGCACGAATAGTTTTGAACAGTTTACGCTCAATTATTAGAGGAGGAATCTTAAAATTTATTGTCGAGAAGAAATTTGCTTACTTACGGAAAGTCTTTATAGCAATTTTTAGTTTCTACTTTGATATTTTATTTTGCAAAAAAAATTCTTGTTCGTTTACAAAAATTAAAATTGTGCTTTTGTGAGCTAGTTAAACTGCTGATTACTAATAATTTCAACGAATAATTGTCAGCTTGACCTCGATCACAAATGCTATGATAGATGCAGCAAGTAATGATAATAGTGTAATTTCAAGAGCGAAAACGACAAAGTATGAAGGAGAAAGGGGCATCATGGCGGAACGGCGACTCCAAATAAAATATAGCAAAATCGGCTCATGCGACAAATAAAATCCGTAAGATAATCTGAAAGGAATATATCAGTGAATAAATAACTCAGTTAATTAAGCTAAGCTGAAGTAATCCGATCACTTGAATTGCGGTTTTCACTTCATAAATACAAAATTCATAATAAGAGCATAATGAAGCAATTAATGAATGTGCATTAAAAGTTGATTCATATGTTTGGTTCTAATGACAAATTGACCTTGAAAAAATAATCCATTTATTCCAAGCTAGGCATGACTGTATGGGATTCATGTAACCTCGTTCACATAACCAAATAAGCATAGATAGACCAATTGCCCAAATTACCCTTAAAACAGTGCAGATTTGAGCAACATCTTTAACTGCATATATCTGCATTACTTTTCAATAAAAAAGACTATTAATTAACAATACATTAGATCTGATTGATTTACAGCTGTCTACAACTTTTTTGAAAAAACTAAAGAAGTTCATCCAAGTAACTTGTAGCTGTTGGTTTCCTGTAAAAAGCTCCGATAACAAACTTACTGTCAAATTCTTGGCAGAAAGAAGAAATAAAGACATTTTGACATGCAAATTTACACTTTTAACATTACTGCTTAGAGAATTCATGCATGATTTGGTGTTACACGAGAAAGGTATGAAAAAAATAACCTAAATGTAGCAGCATAAAAAACTGAAAATATATTGAATTTATCAGCATAAACTGCTCCAAATATGGCGAAAGAAATCATTGCAATGGAACTAAAACGCATAATATCAATATGCGGTGTAGAAAAGGTGCGTATTGGTTTTTTTGAAAGTAACCATCCAAGAAGAATTCCTGAAAACGCAAATTTGACATATTTTAAAAATAATTAAATTCATCTGTACATTTCTTTTACTAATACGATTGCAAATAATTGAAATTACAAATTTTATTAAAAAATTTTAAAGTAATAGTCAATACGCAAAAAATGACTGCAAATTTTAATAACCCTGAATTTATGGAAAATTGACTGCAAATTTTAATAACCCTGAATTTTATGAAAATTTTATTGTAACATAAATCTTTATCTGAAAGAGTCAGATAAAAGTTAAAAATTATATTACTTTAGCATTTTTTCGGATGCTAATATGTATAATATTTATGATAACATATTACTTGTACTTTTTTCCTTCTAGTTTTGCGTAATTATGATTTTCAAGTCTTTTAAGTTTAAAACTATCATTGTTTTAAACATATGATAAAACAGTCAGGAAAATGAAGTTATTTTTAAAATAATTTCTTAATAATTTAATTGCATCTAAAATTTGCACAAGAAAAAAATTTCGATGCTAATTGCGCTACATTAATAGGAAGAATTTAAATTTACCAATTAAAAATGGACCAATTCTTGACTGTGGAGAAGCGTAAAGATAGAGAAATAACTTTTCCAGTGATTCGGTAGCTAAACCTTCACTTTCAAGTAAAGCTAAGGCAAGAGTAGCAGGAAATCTGAAATTTATCTGCACGATAGTGCATCATTTCGTATTCAAATTTTTAATTTAGTCTTAAATTAAAGCATTAATTGCGCATCGAAAAATCTTTTGTATTTATGCTAAGAAAATGAAAACAAAAGCATTTGCCAAAATTTCTTTTCAAAAAATATTTTAAATTTACTTCAAACAAACAATCAGAATATCATCTAAAAAGAATAAAAAACTTTTGTGCTTGGATTACTTACTGAAATCTTTTTAAAGAAACACTTTTTAGAAAATCAAATTATGTAAAACTGTAAAATATTTATTATCTTCAATGATTATAAATTGTAGGTGAAAAAATTAAACCTAACGTCACGTTACCTAAAAAATAAAATAACCACAACTCGGTATACAATAGATATTGATATGATGAGAATGATAAGTACAATAGCAATCATTGGTACACTGTATAACACCGATAAGATAATTGGAGCAGCCTAAAATTTTAATCTACCTAATGTTATTACAACTTTTTTTGACAAAGTTTGGTATACGAAGAAAGTTTTCCCATCAACGCAAAAATTAAAAAAAAAATTTTTCTCAAGCATTACTTGGACATTGAAAAGGTCAAATTCAAATACACAAAAGATCATATTCACGATCTTTCGCGTTTGTAAACTTAATATTTGAGTCTCTGTGTAATTGAAAAAGTATCCATTTACTGTCTATGGACTGAATTTTGAGACTTTACTAGAAACTTTTGTGATACTTTTAAGCAAATAAATGGTTTGAAAAAGAGAAGTAAAGACGTGTTAACGCTTCAATTCATTGTTAATAAAATGTGAGCAAATATGATTTATTATCGATGAAAATATTAATGATGCAGAAGTAGATTTTAAGTCTAAATTACTCGTATTCAGTGCGTAATTTTAAGATTTGAAATTAAACATAGTACACAAACTGTTTTGCATTTTATTTTATTAGATTTTTGAATAAATGTAGAATCAAATTCTAACTATATAAAACTGAGTGTCCAGTGCAAGATACCACATCCAAGGCATGCATTCGTTTGGGAAATAATTACTCACAAATAGTAACTGTCTCCAAAAATCATCTGTGTGACAACGAGCACCAAATATTCCTAAAGTTTAGTGTAGTGTTTTTTACTTTTATTCAAAAATTAATGCTAAATTAATTAAAAACGTAGCATTCAACAAGCTTGTGAGTTAATTACACCTTACAATATTTAAAGTAAGGGAAATAAATTCTTGTTTTTAAAATTTATGTTTCAGTAGTAACATTCAGTTAAGACAACGTTTTCAAAAGGTCGACAAATTTTAAAAATAACGATTTCTTAAATTTTTGAAGTAAAGTTTCAAAGAAATATTTTATTGCCCCCACAACTATTTTGCAACAAATTGAATAAGTACCTATAAATTTTAGCTTCTGGCTATTAAGATAAACATTATTACGAATTTCTATCCAAAACTAAAAATTTGTGTTTGCATTTACTCATTAATGATTAGTATTTCATTATTGTAAACTATGATAAACAAATATTGAGGGTAACCTTTCTGTTGTGACCACATGGGGCCATCTCCCAAGTATTGAAACAAATTATGCATAACAACGAAAAGAATGAGGTAGGCAGGAAGCAACCGCATAAAGCGATGTAAGCAAACTAATAGCCAACTCTGAACTGAAAACGGCGACTTTCTGTTCCTATTATTTTGCTGACCAGCACGAAAGTTGACTTTGTATGATAGGATTGTGCCAGACAGAAGTAGAAATGAGTCGACCGAAAGCGATGAGTTAAGAATGATTTGTGCTAAATGCTTGCTGGCATTAAGTGAAGTCCATAGCTGCCGGACATTGCCAATGTACTCTAACGAAAGCAAGTGTGCGTGTCCAAGCACTACCTGAATATCTCTTTTTTGCTGAACAGTAAACTTATCTTGCTAATGTTATTTAGTGAAATTTATGCATTTTTAATGAGACTGTAATCTCACTTTCTTGCATTTTAAAATCTGAAGGGCTAATAATCTATATTTATGCGTATTTATGCATTTGACTAAAATTTGCAGGAATAAGTAAAAAAACAGAATTCGGTAATTTTGTAAAAGATATAGACTATTAACTAAGTTTTTGTAAGTCTTATCAATTATTAACTTGAATCAAAAATATTATAAATATTACAAGATTGTTGTAATCAGTAAATATTACCCAAAAAGCGCTTAAAACCCTAATTCCATGAAGTGATTTAAGATGGCGATTACTTGAACGAGTTAAATAGTGATAACTTGATCTTGCGCTGAATGCAAGTATCTAAATTTAATCTGCCTTTTAGTATAGTCAAATACTTTGCATTAATAAATTCGATTTTTATTATTACATAAAAATCTTAATAAATTTTTTGTAAATCTTAATTTTTTTTGCAATTAATTTGATGTTACTTGTAACAATATTTGATTTAAGCATAAATAAAATGTCAAAATCATTTATGGAAAGTATTTTCTCTTCTAAGTTGAGTTCTTAATGAAAATTAGTGTTAACATTAAATTCAATTATCAGTTCAAAGTGATCAAAAAGTAAGGAAACTGACGGCATTTATGAGACAACTAGGCTTTTTCAGCGTTTTTCGTACAGCTAAAGCACTTTTGTAGGTAAGAGCTTGTGATGGAGCGTCGGTGTAGATGAAACTCTTTGCATCTTCTTGAAGGAATGGCATAAATTTGGAAGAAGTATCAGAAAACATGGAATGCACACTCGGTGCTAAACGTGTTGTAAAGTGACTGAGCGTGCTTGATGGCACTGCAAGTACTTGCATTAAAAGTAAAGATATAATTAGCTTTCTGAACTCAAATACTAAATATGCTACTCGATGCACTGAAAAAAATGTTTACATCAGAAAGTGTATTGAGCGCAAAATTGAGAAGATTTTTCAGATTGTGAACCATGAGTTTTACAGTATTAATTTCAAGTAAATTTACGTAATGCTTTTTATAACATTCCGTGAGTGGTATAAGGTGTTAAAATGATTAAAGTTTAGTGGGAAAGTTTTAAAAGAATTGTTTTTACATCAAAAATAAGATAGATTTGCAATGTTGTTCCAGTACCAATGGCAATAACAGTGGTGAGAACAACTAAAATAAGTTGAAAAAATAAAGCAAAAAAAACCGAATAAATTTTTCCATATTCTATTAATTTTCCGAGAATTTTCGAAATCGAAATTTTTAAGAACCAAAATAAACTCTTTAGTTTTCTTTTTCAACTTTTCTGTCAGCTACACACTCTGGATCTGCCTTTTTCCTTTTTTGGCTCAATTCGCTGCGTTTTATGAGAAAAATAATTTCCAGTAAACTAGTTTTTAAATCAATGCTCCAACTGTGAGTTCTGAGAGTAACGAAAGTGCAACATTCAATGCACAATATATGCATCGAGTTATTTTTGTAGCTCAAAATGCTTAAGGTATGAAAAAAATTCATTTTCTGTAACTTTTTGTAGTTCGATTGAATTGCTATTACTGTTGTTAGTATTAACACTGCGCTCGTTACATTTTTAAATTCCAAGAAAATATCTGAACTAAACTGTTTTGTTTTCGTATGCTGCAATTTTATTGTAGCACTTGAAAATTTTACTATTTCCATTTTTGTTCTTCGAAAGTCTTTTTATAATTTAGTTCTTTTCAATAAAAAACTTGATTACAGAATATACCAGTAATTATGAATTACAAAAACTTTTATCACTAAACTGAAATAAAAAATAAAAATTGAACAAGTTTTGAAGTTAATAAAGAGCGATGCATGGCTAATGCACAAATTCGAGTACATCAGTACAAAAGTAAATAAATTATTTTATACCATTTCACACCATTTTGTCTTACTAGTAATCATTTACTGGCACTGATTAATCAAAGAAATTAGAAGTTGAAGTTTCATATTTCAAATTATAGCCATTAAAAATTGGAAAAATTGAAACCTTTGTTTATTGAATACTTCCTATTACGTGGTTTGCGATAAAAATCGAACACAGTACCACAAAGTACCAATAAAATTAAAGCAGCAATTAATACAATCGTCCCCTAGAGAAGATTTTCAAAATAATGCAAGACAGATCTTTGGTTCGAACTTTCTGATCTTTATATTAGAGAATGAGAAATATGCCTACCTCTGCGTGGCCAAATTTCTGAAATAATGCAACTTTCGACTGAAAACATTCCACTGTTGTGCTGTTCGATATTGAAATGTCGAAAGTTTTGAGTAAAAGTCGAGATGCGATGAAAAAAATTTCCTTAATGTACTGCTCATTACAAGTAGCTGGTAAACACATTCCTGAAAAGGTTGAGATTTTATGCAATAAATTTGAAAACTACAGTCATTATTAGTGATAAATGCAATGAAAGCATAAGCAGTAAAATGTGCTAATCAAGTCTTAAGCTCATTTGAATTAAATTCGTAACAAATAACCATAAAAAAGAGTTATTTTATGCTGCTGTATTTTATTTGCTTCGACATCAACATTTGCCCGGCAGTACTGTACTGACTGATTCACAGTTTTACTCTTAGACAAGCTAAGGCACTGATCATAAGCTCCAAGCCAGAATAAAGGGCCGGATGAGTAGATGCCAGCTGGTGGACGGCCCCAGGCATCAAGAATTTGAGCTGATTGATGGTTATCCTGACTGTAAGCTGAAAATAATCAGCAGTACAAGAAAAATGGCGAGCTTGTTTAAATACCAAAAATTAAGTAGTACTTGAATATATACTAAAACATCAAGCAACCAAATATAGCACAAACTTTCGAAATTTTTTTAATTTTTCAGGATTCAAATTTACAAATAATTATTACCGAAGCACTGTTTGAAATTTGTATCGTTATGGCCAATTAAACGACAGTATGTCGAGGTTAAAAGAGCACTTGCAGTCGACTCAATTACTTTAGCCAAATCATCAATGCAGTTTTGAATTCCAACTGTTAATTTGTTTCCCATTTTATTTGTAAAAATTTCGCATCAAAAATTAAGTCATAAACGAAGTTATCTAATCTAAATTTATGTTCTAGCAAGAGCGTTTCTTAACTTTTACAATGAATATTTATTTCATTTCTAACATATCGTGAAGTCTAAAAGAGATTATGGAAAAAATTTAATTTTATTACAAGTTATCCAAA
This sequence comes from Thelazia callipaeda, assembly GCA_900618365.1. Classification (NCBI taxonomy): domain Eukaryota; kingdom Metazoa; phylum Nematoda; class Chromadorea; order Rhabditida; family Thelaziidae; genus Thelazia; species Thelazia callipaeda. The sequence goes on from UYYF01000350.1 coordinate 12,183, forward strand.
TTACTCAAAATTGAGGTCAAACATTTGAAGAAATTAGCAACTAAATTACTTTTGGCGAGTTTAATTTTTTAGTATATTGCTTGCTAAAAAATATTAATCGTAAAAGTTGAACTGATCTGATCAAATAAAGCGCACTTAATGAATTCGCTGATCTGATCAAGTCACGGAAATGTTTTTGTTTGGCGAAGGTTGGAGAAGGCAAATCCTTGACGACATTTATTATTTCTTCAATAATTTCGCTTTCTGTGTGATTATTTTTTTCAAAAGGGAATTTTATTACAAAAAATTTAACAAAACAAAAAAAATTTACAAACGAGAAAATTGGCTAATTTTATGCAAAAAATAGTGTTTTCAGACTTGTACAAATATTATTAAATGCATGAATCGAGTAAAATAATTTTCATGAAAGCAAAGCAGTTTACTTAGAGGAGACTTAATAATTCAATTTGCTTTTTTCTGATCAATTATCTATGACTTAAATACAGCAGTAAAATATTTTCCGGCAAATATTTTATAAAAATGATTTTATTATTGAATATAATTTAAAAATTGTAGGTGAAAGTGATATTTGAAGCGAGTAATGTTTAATTAATACCTTCACTTTGAGGCAAAGTTCTGGAAGTGTAAGTAGCATTTTGATGGTTTTTGGACGATACTTTATCACTGAGAACTGTTTGAATAGGTCGAGTGAAAATATTGAAAAAGTCGAAAAGGACTGTTTCTAGCAGCAAGAAATCATTTTGAATCGTTTCCTGATTTGCTGGAAATAAATTTTCGGACAAGATTCAGTTGAAAATACACTTTATTAGTAGATCGGAAATTGAATCTAACGGCAAATACTTGTGTACTTATTAAGTCAATATGGTACTGACTCAAAGTCCGAAAAAGATAAAAACAATTTTCATAAATGGCTGTGAATTGAGAGGATTTTTGCTACTTTACAAGAATTCATTTTTAAATTTTTCAATGCTTGTACAATAAAAATGATATTTGAAGTAAATAATTTGGATGAATTTCAGCTCCAAAGCATGCCAGTTGTTTTCATGTATTGAATCATTCTAATTAATTTGTAAATGATAAATTTGAGAAATAGATGTAGCATTGTGTTCAAGTGGGACGTGCGAAATTTGTGAGGTAGCTGTTGCAAGCCTGAATAATTAGCAACTCTTAAATCAGCTTCCCTACTTCGTGATCTCATAAGCAGTAAAAGAGAAACAAAACAAGACTCACTTTGCACATTTTGCACAGTATAGTGCGGAAGATGCAAAACAACCGCTTGACAATCGCTAATAAACAAAGCTACGAAAGATAAGTAAAAAAGCACTGGAAGTACTGCTCGTCGTTGACAACCGTTCATTACGTCGACAACTGCTTCAATAATATCAGTTTCTGAGGCGAACTACTTTTATTCCCACTGGTTTAAAGCTAAAAAGTTTCAATAAATGCAAAAATGAAAATAAGTGAATGCTATGAAAAGATTCAAATTTTTTATTTTCCCACCTCATTTACCTTCATTGAGATCAAATTAAATTTTAAGTTACTTTTCACCGTAAAATTTCTTCTACCAGATTTATCTATATTTTAGTGCTGTTCTTAGACATTGATTTGTTTTATTGTGTATTTCACTTTGCTTTCCTGTTACTTCTAGCGAGCACTTTTTATTCCAAAATTTTTTATTTTATGTAAAATGCTTTTTTATACCTACCACATTTAAGGCAATTACGTTAAATTGTTGGCTTTTGGGCTAGTCAAGTCGCTCAGTAATCGAAGCTTTTAATAACTTCATCAATATTGAGCACCTTGCTTACTTATTACTTAATTTACTTTTTATTGCTTTGTTCAAAGTTATTTTTATATTTCAAGTTCATAAGAATAGTTTTGAAGACTTTTTGCGGACCTTTTTGGAAGTCAATTTAATTTGTAGCCTCATTTTTCGGATGAGACTTTTAATACAAAGTATTGAGAAAATTTTCATATTTCTTTGCACAAAGTCTGCTAGAATAATTTAAAATATATTAACTACTGCCAATTTTGTAACTCATTCTGGCATTTCAAGCCTTTTGATTTTAATACATAAAAATCAAAAGACTTGAAATTTAAAGATCAAGTGATAAGCCTATATTTTGCGGCAATAATTTTTTTAAAACATACAATTATTTCAGATCCAAATGAGTCAGATTGATATTCTAAGAATTATTTGTTATTTTAATTGCAATAATCTTCATATAAAAAATGATATGTATCTATTTGGTATCGACGTAAAAAAAGTTGCAAAAAAATTCTGGCAAAAATGTTAACATTTTGAATTTTTTTGCATGCTTTCTGTAAATTTTGAAATTGTGGTAAAAATAAATTAATCGAATAAATCTTTCTAAGAATGAATTCAAAACGAAGTTCTATGCGATTTCAGAAAATTTGCATAAAACATTTTGATAAAGCTGTTGATGTTGAATAGAAATGACCACAATGATCTTGAACCAGATGTATCAATTTTCAGTATCGGTCAGTTGTCTATTATTTTGCATATTTTTTGGAACAAATACTTAAAATCTAACTATAATTCATTTAAGAGAATTTTTTATGCACTTTTTACAATGATTTTAATTTTCAAATGACAGCTAATGCACTAATCTCAATTTTATGCAATAAATTGGAGACTCGTTCTCTTTTATAACTCATTAGAGCTATAATTAATAGTAAAGTAAATGATTCGATGAGCAGCACATGTTAATTTTCTAATGGTAATTTTTAATGAAATACGCAATAGCTTATTTGATTTTTTTGAAATTTAATTATTAGGGTTATTTGTCCAATTCTGAGGTTTTTAAATATTGGATAAATTCATATTGATTATGACTTTTCCAATTATCATTTAGAGTATGTCGACTAGATTTAAGATCGTGTACATTTTCCTTAAAAATATGTTCATTAACTTTTTATTTTTGGTCGCATCTTTGATAGTTTGTAATCGAATGTGAATTGTATAAAAACTTGATACCAATCTTACAATACATTTGTTCTATTTTAGCTAAAGTTATTTTATATCAATTTTGGAAATTTTTGAATGTAATCAGTTGGAATAGCACAATTATAAGACAATAATTCGTGAAGGCATAGTTTTTTAGCTGAAGACATTATAACACATTCGGAAGGCGACAGATTACGAGGTTGGAAGACAGTGCAGAAGGCACTTCCGCGTATTATTCAGTATGGTATTTCTGAGGGTATACTGCAGAGAGCTTATGACTATGTATGTTCTAAAACTGTTTTATGCTTTTAAGTCAGAAAAGAATTAAATGCACTGTAGAAATTGAAATTAAATAAACGTAATATTACAGTTTGTCTCATTTTTTCTTACTGATTAGTGGTGGGCTGCTGATGGGCAGTAGAAAGTTTTCTATCGACAACATTAATAGCCAATAGCCAATGCAAGCAACAAAAAGATTATATTCTCATTATCAAAAGTCTAAAGCCATAGCAGAGTAAATCCAAAACTGAGTTCTTAGTTTTCATATCATCATAATTTTTATTGTCATGCCTCAATCTAATTTAATTGAAATATTTTTGAACCCATTAATTAATATATTTGATAAAATTTTGTTGTCACTCATTACAAAATCAGCGTAGAGAGAGAGTAAAAAATTATAGTCAAAAAAGTTTAGTAATCAGTATATCAATTTTGATCTTACGAATTATTTTTACATTAAAATGTTGATAATTCAGACTGTATGAGGATTTATTCGACTTTACTAGGGAGCATCAGAAAATTTTGCGTATATTATCTTTGACTTCGCAAAGTCTCAATGTTAAGCTAAATGTTGTAATGCACAATGGTGCAAATATATGCAAAATAAAATGGTTTCTAGCAGCAACAGCAACCAAAATTATTCCGTAGCATACCTAGTGTGGTACAGCAATCACAGGAAAAAGCAGTTCGTGAACATCGTTCTTCAGACAGAGTACAGTTACCTAGCAATGATATCACAATGATGCATGAAGCAATACCGTTTCTACCAGTACCGGTTGCTGTGCTCTGCTTCGTTCTCAACATTATCGTTCCAGGATCAGGTACGGATACAGCAAGTTTTGGTTGAGATTAACAAGATAATCAAGAAATTTTGCAGCAAATTGCACAGAGGATGCAAAAAACAAAAATATTCAAATTTGTTAAAAACATAAAAGCAGTGCTTTTACAGCAATTACAGTCACCCATAATTTGAATCAGTAGAATTACTAATTAAGAAAACAGTTCAGAGTTAGCAAAAAATATTCAACAAAAATTTCAACCCTTTTCAAAACAATCATTTCCTTAGCAACGACGGAAATAAGCACTGAAAATCTGCCCAGTTTTGTTGAGTTAAAATTTTTATTCCGTACTATCCACACTTCCTTGCAAATTTCAGTTGATGCATAAGGATGAATACATGTACAACTACACTTACTATACTCTTCATTACCTGATAATTATAAGCTACTATAATTATCAGGTAATGATGAGTATAATTATAAGGTGATGATGAGTATAATGAAAAATTTAGTCATGCAGTGCTGATTTATTCAAAATTAAGCGAATAATTCACAAATTAACTTTTGACAAAACTTTTGAGTAGAAAAAGAAGCATAAGTTTCAGCATGTTTCACCTGTCGGAACTTTAACACGTTTATAAGCAGCATGTAGATATGCAATCAAAACTTGGTTCTGAAAAAAGAGTTTACTCTGAGTGGTATCAGTAAATCGAGAAATTCTGCACCGCAAAGGAAAGATGTTGTCAACTGGAATATAGTCTTCTTCATTACATAGGTACAATCGTAAGTGGGTTGAGTGCTTTATGCATGGGACAACCTCGGATCCATTTCAAAGAAGGTCGTAAATTGGTAACACTACTTGTTAATTTTTTGGTTGGCGTTAGTCAATTCTTCACGATAACATTTTTATTTGTTGGATGGTTCTGGTCAATTGCATGGGGTGGCTTAATAATAATTCACTCAAGTAAGTTTAATTTTGCACTCAAATTATTTGTTAGCATACTTTCAGAAGTATTCTCAAAATTTGTCAAGTCTTCTGTAATGACTTTTTGGAGTTTACTGAACCATCATTCTAAGTAGTCACAGAACTGTAGAAACTGTACTAATCACTTTATTTAGTGATACGAGAAATACGTCCCATATGTTGTATTTGTCTTCACTATCATAACGAGCTCTCATAATTGGCTGTTTATACTAGATATTTCATTTCCAGTTCGCTATTGAATACAAAGAAAATATTTAGCACATCGTTAAATAAGCTTGAAACTATGAATACCAATGTAATTGAAGCGTGGTTTCAAATACTACAAAACATAGTATTTTCAATATTGCAACAAAATTGTTGAAATAAAAAGGTAATCCAAATGTAAGGCAGTTTGCAGTGCAATATCGAGAGGCACTACAACAGCGACGACAAGAAGCAGTAGCAACAGCTGCAATTGAAGCACTAACTAAAGATTCAATCTTGCACAGACGTGATGTGAAAATGCTTATACAAGCTCATAAAATAAATGGCCGCGAGAAAAAAGGGATCGTGCACAAGTTTGCAGACTAAGATGTCATTGCAAAGATTTTACTTACTAATGTAGTTAGTATTTCATCGCCATCGTAATGACTTTCAGTAACTAGTTGCTCTTGCTAGTTATTTTATATTCCAGAAACAAATAATGCAGAAAAAGAATGAATTTAAACATCTCCACTACCCATCTGTGTATTTATACAACGCTGTTCCGCTCTCAGATTACGTAAGAGAGCATCTATTCATTGCATAGATTATTGAAACAGCATTCTGCTTTTCAAATTACTTTTAAATCTAGTCTTTTGTATATTATAAAAAAAACCTTTTTATAAACTCTAATAACTGCAATTTTTCATTGCAAAAGCCATATATATTATTACGTAATGGAAGTACCTCACATATGAAAACTCATATGCTGAAGTCAACAATACGATATCTTCAAATCCTTGAAATTATCTATACATCACAAAATATTACACAAGGCTTATCGATACAGCGCTATTTATTTTTTCACACAATATTATTAAGACTCATTAGTTTTATGCAACAACTTTATATCATAATATTTGAAAATTACAAGTATCTCGAGGCAAAAAATGCTTTTGCTCCACAAAAATATTTCGGCATAAATGAAAATAATCTCTTTTTACGAATGCAGTGAGGTTCCTAAATACTTTTCAAACAACTGAGCTTTCTTTCTTTCCAAAATCAAATTTTCGATTTCTTTTTGTGACGGTACAACAACATGCTGGATGAAAGTTTTCTTCCCATCATCACCAATTAATACAGATTGCTTTGTATCAATATCTTCATCAGAATCCTATTAAATGAAATAATAAAAAATACGATGTTTCTCAGATAAATTTAAAAAAAGAAAGAAACAATCAAAAAAACTATGGCAAATTACTTAATGAACAATGGAAAAAAGAAATATGACAGCTTCAATTTAAATTCCGTAATTTAAAGAAATCATGCAACTGTAAGTAGGAAAACTGAAATATAACATATGAATATAAATAAATAAATAAAGTAAATATATATATATATATATATATATATATATATAT
>UYYF01000351.1:0-18742 GCA_900618365.1 Thelazia callipaeda
CAGAAAACTACAGAAACACAATTATGTAACAAATCAAAAAAGCTGCAGTAGACCAAAAACATTGGAAAACACAACCACAAGTATAATTAATTTGTTTTAAGGCAAGTATAAAAATCCGATTGTCTATTGGCACAATATATGTTCAAGTTTAATTGTCTAATATGTCATGCTGCTTACCTTAAATTTAATTTAATTTTTAAATATTAAAAGTTATGTAAGTGGAGTAAAGTAAAAATACGTAGAACGCAATATTATGTTTGAATACGTATAGAGAAACTTTTGATGTAATGGATGTATGCATTTGACAGAATAATGAAGTGATTGCAGCTAATTTTTAGAGATTGTCCAATTTTATCATGAATAATTACGTGGGAAATTGTTAAGGAAATGGCTACTCAGATATGGATGAATAGTACTGGAATTGGAAGAACTAAATTTTTTACAAATGTGCTGGTATTTTTGTTTTAAAACTGAGTTAAGATTTGTAAAAATGAAATTATATTAGTAATACTTACAAAATTGTTTGTTAGTGCAAAATGCAAGAAATGTAAAAATGCTTTCAATGAGAACGAACTATGCATACATTTCGTATTGTGATGATAAACGGTAGTAAGAGAAAGATAATCTAGTTGGATTGCGTTCTATAAAAAGAGTAAAAGAGATAGACGGTTAACTCTAGCTGTAATTTTAACTTCATTTTTAACTAAATCATTACACTGACTAACAGTTCTTACTAAATCATTACACTGACTAACTTTATGGCAAAACTAGTCTGAAGTCAAATTAATCTAGCTCTAATCTATCAATTTATTCAGCATCAGAAAGCAAGCAACAACTGGCCTAATTTGCTTCTTGCATTCCAATATTAAAGCTTTATAAATTAATCTAAAACTGTTGATTTTTAATTGCTTGACATTGCGGAAAAGAAAAGCATCCCAAGTAATTAAGACTGCTATTGGGAGTGTATATTACAAAGCTTTAGTTTTCTATTGGCATTTTTCAAATGTAGTGCAGAAAATTGGTTTAAAATTTTTGTAATGCTACACTGGCTGACTCATTTCAGTCGTAGAAAAGCATTATGATGAGAAATTCACTTACATTCTTTTTGGTTTCATTACTAAATTCACTTATATGCATTAAATTGAAAGAAAAAATGGTAAATTTATCAATCAGTTTAAGACAGATTGGATTGGATAGATAGAATAAAAATTGTAAGAGCAAATTTGCTAACTATGAATTGCCTGTCTATCTACCTATCTATTTACCTATCTACCTATCTTATCTATCTATCTATCTATCTATCTATCTATCTATCTATCTGTCTATTTATTTATCCATCTACTGTTCCTACTTTTTCTAAAACTTACTGAAGATGTTTACTTTTGCTGGAGTTGCTTTTGTCAGCTCACTGCTTGCTTACTTTTCTAGACATGACTCCTCTGCTTGTATTTGTAATCTATCAATACTATTCCTTTCTTTAAAATAAGTTTAGTAAATCATAATTACTACAAAATATATTATAACTTTGTTCTGTTTTTTTATTCAATAATTACAAGAACTTAATATGAAATGAATCTAACTTAAAATTTTCTGTGGTACTAGTTGTGTATAATTTTTGTTCACTAAAATTTCTTGTTGACTAATCTTTTTTTGAAATAGTTCTTCACCTCATAAAGCAAAATCTTAGTGTAATAACAATTAAATCAGCCAACAAAAATAGTTGTCAGTTAAATCTCAACAACTTTTCTAATTTTTAACATAAGAACTGTGTAAATTTACCGCACGAAAGCATACACTCTCCTTGTATACTACATTAAAATTTCAATATACATTGTAGTTTACATCTCATATCATTTCCATTACTAGCAAAATTTACAGTTAAATCAATTTTTGATCTTCTCACCTAATTCAATTTCGTTTTGACCTATTTACCTGCAGGTTTAATAAATTTTGTTGACTTTTTAAATCATGATAATTTTCAACTTTAAGAAAAAACATAATAGTCGATTTCTTTTTTTTATGAAATATAAGCAGTTTGTGGCAGTAAAATTGACTGGAAGTATGAATCATGTGGCAGTTTTGTTGACTTGAGTTAACAAAACTGCACCCTTCATAGATTGTTTGGTGTAATGTTCTGCTTGCATCTACACTATTGCCTTTATTTTATTCAGTTAAAAATTATGTCATTCATAGAATTGTTTTACATTTTGTTAGACAAGGTAGATATTTGAGAAAAAAAAGTCTGAAGTAAATATTATCAGTTCAAATTTCTTTACACAAGTAAATGCCCTTCAGAAGACAATTTTTTTCTAGACTTTCAGCTCGAAATTTGTCATTTTTTATTGTACAGAAAGTAGGAAAAGCAATGGAAATATCAACCGTATTCGTTACTTGACATCGTTTTTAGTTTTGTAAATACAAATAGAAAAGTTATTTAACTTTTTCAGATTTACGCTCATTTCGTCTAATTTATTCACTTATTTTATCACACAATTAGAATGAACAAAAATAGTTTCAAATTACTTTTTTGATTATTGTATTTTGAGAAAAAAAGGAATTTATTTAAATCGAAAGCGTCCATTAATGTGGTCCGATGAATAAAGCACATCTTAACATGACAAGCTTAATCTCAAACAATTTTTAAACTTTTGATTATAAAAGTTGACTATTTCTGAAATTTGAGTGATTTACAACTGACTTTCATTTATTTGCAATGAAAAGAAAGTAAAGAATTTGTATACCAACTTTTAAAAATTTTTGAAGTGAAAAATATGCAGTGAATAATCAATCAGTCATGAGATGATTATTTCGTGGCTTTTTTTATTTTAGGAAGTTTTTTTTGCTTCACTTTCTCATCTTAAATAGTTTATACCTTCTAAGTTCAGCGAATTATTGCTTAATTAATGAAGAGTTGTGATCATTTATATCGTTGATTAAAATATTTTATACAAATTTTTCAGCAGAAGAAGACATGCCATTCAAACCAGTAGAACATCCGAAATGCCCAAAGTGTGGTAAATCTGTGTATGCTGCAGAAGAAATGAGTGCTGGCGGCTACAAATGGCATAAATTTTGTTTCAAATGTGGTTTGTTTAATTTTCTTCTTAATATTTTGCGAACATTTATTCACACTGATTTACTCTTGCTGAGAGTTAAATCTTTATGGTAACTAATAAGACTAAAACCAAGTAAAGTTCAATAATATTGTTTAACAATATTGATTTGGTGTTTTCTGCACCATTTTACGTGAAATTAACAGATTGTATATGTGTGTTTGAATTCGCACAATTTTATCTTTAAATTAGTTATTTATGAAATAATGAGTCATCTTTGCGAAATTCAGTTTTTATTACTGAATAATTTATCTTGAAGCATTTCTGTCAAGTATAAAGCTCGCAGAATGATCAGTACTCTTCTGATCCTCAGTACGTCCTTATACATCTAGATAAAACTTCCATGAACAGTTTACTTTTGCTGTGTTTATATTATTCAAAGTTTACAAGACGTATTGATGATTTATTAGATATTACTCTTTCTTAGCATTAATAACTTTTTTAATTTCTTTCTACTGCACATGTAAACAAATTATTCCATTAGTTGAAGCTATAATAAATAAATTAGGCATACTTTAAACTTGGAAGGATTGTTCCAAATCCTTTGATAAGCTAATAAATAGTTGAATTATAAATTAGATTCAGCTGTTTGTTCCTCACATTTAGAAGTTACACTTCTCGAAATTAAGGCGAGAATGAATTGTACATCTTCAATAATATGTACTGGCTAACTAATTTTTAACTTTGTCAATTACATCAATAAAATCTATAATATCAAAATTTAAATGTATTGAAGAAACCACCAATCTATGTAAACAATTATCAGTTACTACACACAATATGACGCCTGTCATGCTTGTTTGCAGCAATGTGTAATAAATTACTTGACTCAACAAACTGCTGTGAGCACCAAGCTGAATTATACTGTAAACAATGTCACGGTCGAAAATACGGTCCTAAGGGGGTCGGTTTTGGTATAGGTGCTGGAGCTTTAACTATGGACACGGGAGAACATTTTGGTAATACTCAAGTGGAAATGACGTTAGTTGATCAGCTGATCCATTTATAACATACACAGCAGCTGCGGTTTTTTGATTCTAATATTAATCCCATCTCCTCCAGGCATTATTATTTTTGTTGTTTTGCTATTGCATTGAAAACTTCCAATTAAATACTGCATGCTGTGATTTACTGCCTGTTTTATCGTTCTGTTGAAAAATAATTGCCCTATTTGTCAACATGTTGATATCCATCTCTAAATCATAATCAAGCAATTATTTAGTGCTTAAATATGATTCTTAATGATTCATTATGAGCTACGCAGTGAGAGTTGCAACGAAATCTCGCCAACAAATGTAATTCATTGAGATATGAAATAAACAGATACAAATGATGTTTATTGTTTTTTTTTGTTTAATAATTGGAATATCACATCAAATCTGTTAACAAAGCACGTCTGTGTTGCTAACAAATCTTGAAATAACAAATGAAGACTAAAATTGCACGATTTCTTCAAGTTTCATTCGTAAAACACATATGTATACGTAAGAATTCCGTCTTGTTCAAAACAAACAGTAGAATATTCAAGGAAGTCATTAATGAAAGTGTGTTTTTACAGCTTCTAATTTTTTAGCTGTTATTACAGTGTTTGGAAAAATATCTAAGTTACGCAGCATGTAATCCCTGATTACCTATCCTTCTTCTCTCTGGATTGTCCAACTTTACAGAGTTATGTAACAAATTGTTGGATTCAACAAATGTAGCTCCTCATGAAGCTGAACTGTACTGCAAGCAATGCCATGGCAGAAAGTTTGGACCCAAAGGTGTTGGCTTTGGTTTGGGTGCTGGTGCTTTAACTATGGATGATGGCTCCAAATTTGGCAACAAAGCAACCGAAATGGGGTTAGCTGTCAGATAACCATTATCGAAAACATTTTCAAAACCATCAGACCTTTTAATATGTCTTTTCTTCAAACATATCATTAACAAATCATTAAATAATAACATTTTTTTACCCTACTTGTTAACGAAGGGCTTGCAGCCAGTTATCATCTATTAAAAAATTTCTATAAAAAGTATTTAAAACAAATGATTGGTAAAGTCGCTTTTAGTAGCTACCAATGATATGAAGCTGAATTTGCCAGAAATGAAATAAAGTCTGTAAAAACTTTTTCGAGTAATACATCTTATTACACTTATGTTTGGTCAGAAATTTCTAAAATTATAAAGTTAAAATATTCTGAAGGACACTGTTCTTGTTTAGAGTTTTAATTGCACTAAACTGTAATTGATTATTATATCTGAACAAGATGTGTTTTCAGTAATCGACCGATGACAGCTGAAGCATTTACGGCGCCTATTAATCCAGCTCATAAGTAATAATGAACGATTTATGTGTGAAGCGAGAATTTGAAAATTCTTTTCACTAAAATTCATTTATTTTTTTTGTACCGTTAAAATTTGTTCAATTGAAATTTTTTGAATTATTTCTATCATTTACTATGAATAAATTGTTATCCTTAATTTTTTCACATGAAATGATTATTACGCATACCATAGTCTTTGCAAATTCTCAGTTTTTAATAGTTTTCAAAAAACCCAATTTAGGCATATATTCGTGCTTTGCACATTAACGAATTGAAATATCAAATTTCATTAAAATAGATCTTCAGTCTTCTCTCCATTTTCTAGTCCGCTCCTTACATCTTGTTTTTCGGTTCTTATGATAGATATTCAAACTAACAATACCCATTCTGTAGACTTTGTTGATTGACTCAGCTGGTATTGGGAAGTAATCCACGACTGTACATCTCTAAAAATTCCGAAAATCAGTGAAAAGTATGAAAATTTCCACTTTAATAAAATTATATAATCCTACTGTGAACATTTTGAAAAGAACTGATAAAAGTCATTACGATGTGTGATGCGAGGGAAAAGAAATTGACTCATCTTCTGACAATCTGTTTTTTTTTTAAAAAAACTGATGGAGCCGTGTGGAATTCAAGTAGGTAAAATGTAACTAAATGATTTATTTCCTGTAAATAGTTTAAAAGAATCTTGCAATGTTCGGAAAGAAAAAGTTTCACTAATGATTGATTTCTAGCCATCACATCTGCCTCTATGATTAGATGCAATAGCACTACATGTCGCCGAAATACTTTCCTTGTCTATATACAAACATAAGAAAAAGCATCGTATTTTATTCTGCCTACGTTTTCAACTTGTTCAGTTTTACTGCTCAGATTTATTCAAAAGGTCAAAAAGATCATAAACTCATGAAATACGAAGCGACAAATCAAATGCGTTTTAAACTGTAGTCAATATGAAGTATTAATAGTTTTCACTTTACTTCAATCAGGATATTTGCTATATTCTACAATGATTACTGATGAAATAGGAATACCATAGACGACTTGTATCATTTTTTGGAACAGTAATCCATTTCTTAGACTGAAACAAATTACGCACTGAACATACCATGTTAACTGTGCCTTGATAGCAGTGATGTCTAATGAGAAGATATATGTTCACCGAGCCTATTTCTCTCTCTTTCCCGGTAATTTCAAAATAGCCCTCAGAATCAGGTTGTGTCGAATTCAATTTATCATCAGACATTGATGAAAATTGCATTTTTCGTTATTTCAGACATAGTAACTATGTTATTTTCATCTAATTTATTCAGTTAATTTGATAGCAAGCACACAACAAAAATTGAATCTTTTTTCTTTATTAAATATGTATGTTTGAAATGTGGAATTGTTTATGGTTAATATTTAGCAGTTTTTTTTCACTTTAGAAAATTTACAATTATGATAAAAGTGAAATCTTTATTACAGTAGTATGAAGTAACAAATTGTAGTTTTAATTTGGCCATTAAAACTTGATCGAAATATTCAACTAAAAGGAGATTAGCAAGAAAATTCACCAAAATCTTGCTCCCATAGCTCGATGTAAACATCTCGATCATGCGCATTATCATCGCAACCAATGCTACCTGTTACAGTAACCCTTTGCTCTTTACCAATGAAAAAAAAACTGTTGGCTAGTTCAAAATGCAAAAACAGCAAAAGTACTAACATTGATTTCTGACAAAGCCTAAATTTTTATAATGAGATTGTTCAAAAAAAAAGCGCTGAAAAAGAGAAATTTGCTGACTATTCCATCGACTCAAATGAAACAAACATTACGAAGTAACTAAGACAATTTTCGTGATGAGGGCTTTTGTGCATTATTCGACATCACACAATATTTTAACTCTAATTATTTGAGATTAAAAATAGTCTGCTACTGAGTGTGTACAATAGTTTCTATGACTTCAAAGTAATGGACAGTAGCAATAAATTATTAACAAAAGAAATCACCAGAAAAAGTATTATTGTCGTGAAATATAACTTATAGCTTTACGCTGTCTATCCGTTATATAGAGAGAACTGGTCTACATTTTCCAACAATTGAAAAATAGTATGATAGTAAACCGACAACATTTTATCAAACTTATACTTACATCAATTTTGCATTGCTTTCTACTAAAATATGAATAGAATGCTGGTAAGTCATAACATTCTAAGGCTCTCACATTGCCTCTGTAATATTTCTTTATGTAATTTCTGTTTTGTCTAAAAAAGCTTTTCTTTTGACATTTTCAAGTTCCATACAGTCTATAATTATTTTGAATATTCTTTGAGAACAGTTTTTTTCACAACAAATGTACCAGAAATTCATTCAAATAATGAAAAAAATTGAGAATTTTCTGCAATTTTGACCAAACCTAAGGATCGCATAAAAATTGAAGTACTTCGATGATAATCGTTATTGTGAGTTAATAATAATAATAACTACTGTACAATTTTATTTCAGTAATTTCTTATATATTTAGCCTGAAGCGTTGTTTGATAAAAAAGTGTTCATATCTCTTTAAAGGAACACTATTTTTACACTCAAATTTTAGAAGAAACATAATTTAATAAATTTTGATAAGAATCGTATAAGAATGGTCTGATGACGTATAATGAAGTGAAGAATTATTTGATCATTGCCACATATCCTGTTTTGACAAAAGTGTGAAGGTTTCCCACCTTAAGATCAAAAATTTTATCTTTTGCAAACAAATTCAAATAGACTAAAAAAATCCAATTTCACCTTAGAAGAATAAAAAGTGGAGTGTTTTTACACTTCGTTATGTGATTTTCACGATGTGCTCGTATAGAAGAATTACGTCGAATATTTGTTTACCAATATATTCCTGTAACAAGTTTTTGCATGGCTTGTTTGACCTTTCATGAGTATATAAACTTATGAATAAATTATCTGTGATTCATTGTACTACAAATATTTGCTGGGAGTTGAAAAAAAAATCGGATTTAGTTTTAAATCGAGGTTGAGAATTGATATTTCATAACTCATATGAACTAATGAGAAAAATTTACATTAAGCAAATAATAAGCAGTAATATAGGTTATGAACTATTTTTTCATTAGCTTTTTACAAAAAATGATTCCAACAATGTTTCAATAAAGCATTTCAACTCTGTTAGTTTTAATAACTTATGAATGACTAGTAATAAGTCATAAATTATTATTCAGAAATATGGCAATATTACAATCAATAAAAGTGCTCACCGACAAATTTTCCGGTGATTCTTACGAGCTATATTCAAGCTTATAATTCCCATGTTGTAAACTCCACCGATCAGATCTTGTGGTACATCGAATTCATCAGTAATTACACAGTCCTACACATTTTTTTCGTAAAAGTTCTAGACACTTAAGTTTGTAGCTTGAATTTTTATGTTATTTGAGTATTATTGATTTTTACAAAACTCAATACAATTCTGGTGTCATTAGCAATCTTTGTAAACCAAAAAAATTTATACTCTTTAACTTAAAACTTTCTTAGATAGTAATGTTAAATTTATTGAAGTCAATAAGTCAACATTTATCAGATTGTGTTTTAATATTTATTTTGTTCAAATTTTAAAATGGCAAAATTATTACCTTAGAAAGCGCTCCATCATTACAGTTGTGATAGATCCGTAAGTATGGCTCAATAGTACCAATTTCGCATTCTTCTCCATAAAGTGCGAAATGTCCTTCACTATCACTTGTTGTTCCATTCAGTATATCATCAGGATCTACTACATATTCAGCTTGTTATTGCAAAATTTTTGGTAAAAAGAAATAAAAATCAACAAAACAAGTAAGGTATATCCCAAAGTAAAGATCATTTCTTAAAAAAAATTAAAGATCGTATGATAATTTTATTCAACTATGGACTGATATTTTGATGACAATGATATTTTTATCATCACAACACTATTTCTTTTGAAAATAAAAAATTCACATATTTAAAGCTGATACCCGCAAGAAACAAATTAGTATCTCGTTCTCGAAGTTCCAATTCAACGTTTTTCAGTGCACGATCACCACAGCCTAATTGTCCAGTTATTGTTACATTTTTTGTTGTGCAAATTGCATTCAGAGCTAGATGATATCCAAAAAGAGTTAACAAGAATAACACGTTTGAAGTCATCAAAATCTCTAAAAGTGCAGCATTTAAAAATAATACTAAAAAGAAATAATGCATGCAAAAGTTCCTTCAATTTAATAATAAAAGAATGAAATTTTGGCTGATAATGACGAAAAATTCAGTATTTGTCTTATCTTACAATACATTTTTGAAAAAAAAATGGTAATCAGAATGACAATTTAAAATGTGGCTTGGACAGTAAGTCATACTTTTGAATTAATGAAAGTTATCGTAATTATAACTGAGAAAACACACTATTGTAGAAAGAAAACGTGTGCATAGGGAAACGTATAGCTCACAATTTAGTAATTTTCAAGAAGAAATTTCTTCGATTGATTTTATAAAAAAAATTAACCAAATAAGGAAAAGTATGTGTAGTTTTAAATCAATTTTTTGGTATATATCTAAAACAGTTGTCCTAGCAGCTGTAGTTGGGTTGGTTGATCTTGGCAACCTGTTTGAAAAAACCTGAATTTCAGGAAAAAATTCTGCAAGAGAGTTTTTTCACAAAGTTACCGTTTCAAAGCAAAAAAAAAAATTGTATATTTACGACTGATTCATTCTTCTACAGATAACATCCGTTTTTCAAATCTCTTTGTCTAAAAATTACTCACACCAGTTTTGCTGGCAAAATAATTTCTACTATCATTTTTAATATTTTTCTTTCATTTGTTTTTTTTAATCACAGCTTGACGCATATTGATAAATATTAAACTATATATCAGGAAAAACATAGCCAGTCAATAACAGCTTAGAAGTAGAGTTAAAAGTGACGTAATATGAAAAACAAGTGAACTGTGACAATAATTTATTTTAATTACTACTTTTTTGAAGTAAAAAGAGTTGGTGTAAAGCTCAACTTTGCTCTTAATCCCTATTTTATTTGAATTTGTTGATCAAAATAAAGCATGTTTTTAGTAAATTGAATAATCGTCTTTATTTGAGAACAAAAACTTTTCTTGTGATTTAATTAACATTATATTCTTTAGCATGAATTGTGTAGTAATTCAATTAAGCATTGAAATTTTTGTGATAAAAGTCGGATGAATGACTAATTGAAAGGTCAAAAGTCAATGAAACTAAAGGAATGACATAGAAAATGAGTTGAGTTAAAACAAAAACATCTTCAAAGTGGTCATGAACTGAAGAAATTGAAAATCATAGAACAGAAGTGATACACTGACGACGACTCCTTTTATGATACACCGACGATCATTTAAGTAAAACTGAAGTAAAAATTTTACGATCAATCATCCGACCTTGATATTGATTTAAAAAACTATAAGGACAAGAAAGTGACGAATTTTTCACTTCTACAGCAATATTATTCTAACTTTAAAAAAAAAACTTTTCGAAGATTAGTTAAAGAAATACACTCATATGAATGAACTGAGAAGAGAATCACTTTATTTTTTTGAATACACACTTTATTGTGTTAAAATTCAAAGCAATTAAATTCATTGCAAAGTATCAGTACTGCATGAAAATCATAAAAACTTTGTTATTTTACTGCCAGTTTTAAACACATTGCTTTCGCCGATTTTTGACAATATTTAGGCTCACAATGCCCATCTGATAGACATGGCCTACGTAACTGGTCGGTATATCGTAACGATCCTTTATTGTACATTTCTGAGAAAATTAAAACATATCAAAAGTAAAAAAAGTTATTTAGTATTTATTAAATTTATTGTCAGAATACAAATGAAAGGTAAAAGGAAACACGAGAAGAAAAATCAATTACTTGACTTATTAAACTATAAATAAATTTACTTAATTTTTGATCTGACATTTTTTTGACTTGTTCAAAGAAGATAAGAAAGATAACAGTAACAATTTTTAATACTTATTCCAGGTTAAATTAATTACAATCTCAAAGCATTTTGGTTGAATAGATAAAATATATATTGCCAAAAGAAGAAAATGCATCATTGTTATGACCTAACATGAATGAAATATTTACTAATTTTTGCAAAAATTTACAATTTATTGCAAGTTAAGCACACATAAAGTTTGAAATTCAACTTACTAGATTAGTAGCACCGTTATCGCAATTGTGCACAATAACCAAATATGGCTCAATATTATTAATTTCATCCTCCTCACCATATATCTCAAAATGCCCACGATGATCGCTTTTCGTTGTCTTTAGCAAATCATCTGGATCAACTGCAATTTAAATTAAGTTTACAAAATGAGTAATAGTGTCAGTATTATTATTTTCAAGTTATAACTCATTATACTGAGACATACTATCTTTCATTTACAACAGAAATATTCTGCTAATTTTATAATAAAATTCAAATGAAACAAGATCAAGCTAACAAGTGTCATGCTCCCACAATTGTATTTCGACGTTTCGTAGTGATCGATCAGAGCATGCTATTTGACCAGTGACAGTTATATTTTTGATGCTTCCTAGGGCAAAAGTTGATGCTACAGCCAATTCTGACAATATGAGAAAATTGAGGAGCATAATTGCAAAATCTGAGCACCTTGTGCCACCAGTTTTTATGGTAGTTTTTATGGTAATAATACACTTCGGTAATCCAATGAACACAAGCAAAAAATAGCCAGTTGGTTACTGAAGAAATAAAAAAGCAAATAGATTGCAAACCAAATAAGATATAAATTAATTTATTGGTATAGTACTGATGACGACGTAAAATTAGCTTCAGAAAAACAAATTTCTTAATAATTTCTGAGATAAAAGAAGCATAAAATCGAAGCTGACTGCTTGGATGTGTGATGAGTAGGGCAAGTAATCGGAATTTGTTATAATATCCCAAGGCTAGCTATACTTGTAAGCACCAATTTTTTTGAGATAAAAAAGTACTTTTTGGCTTTATTATATTTTCTCTTTCAATTTTTAACCAATTCATTTTACTTTCTTTTTCTCCAAAGCGATCGATTGCAAATGACAAAATGTTTCTTTGCTAATTATAAGCATTCATATTATTATTATCCATTTTAGTTAAAACCATTAAATTATTATCAGTTTTGATCAGTTATTATTATAAGAACTTATTATTGAGGTTCTGATGGTAACAAATTTTCTGAAATACTTTTTAAAATGAAATGTTAATAATTTTCAATCATAAAAATGTAATATGTCATAATTTTTTCTTGAAAATTGAGAGATCTTTTTATAGACTCACTTCAAGTAAAGTTACACTATCAATTAAGTTACATTATCAATTACATGATCACTCTAAAACTGTTACTAGGGAAAAATTTTTTTCAAAAAGTTTGTTAAAGAAAAAGCAAAAGAAAAGATGAAAAATATTAGAAAATTAGTTCCCAGCTTGTTAGTTTCCAACATTGCAAGAAATACTAACTACTAAATTTCTTTTTTATTGTATATATTTATTTAGGAATCACTGAATTTCTATAGGGATAAGTATAAGTGATACGAACAGTTAGTTATCAACTAACACTATTACAGCATGATAAATAACCAATCGATCGATCGTTCCTAATTCCACTTTTCATAAATTGATAAAAATTCGTTTATTACTATAAAAGATGTCTTTACTTTCATTTTAAGTTTCAATCAAAATATCTACACTAACAACCATTTATTAACTCAAAAAAGCATGAAATTCAATAATACTTTAAATAAAGTTACATTATCAATTAAAAGTTAATTATAATTTGGCATACATTTCAGATTGTTTTAAAGTTAAGTGTAGAAGACAACTTTAAGTGACTTGAGACAATCGCTGCCTTCTTTAAGAACATCTGCCATTTGTGATGCTTGCTACTTGTTATGAGATTATACGATAATGTCTAACAGGCCTTCACCACAATTCAAAAATCTTTTTGCTTTTCATATATGCAAACAATATAACTGATAAATTCTGCCTTCAGTGTTTATTAGTTGTAGAAATGATCATAAATATTTTTACAACTGATCAACCCTCAGCTTATGTAAATATTTTTGAAAATGAAAACTGAAAGTAAGCAATTTATTTTTGAATAATAATTTACCGTATTTTTAGTACTTTATAGCTGCTCATTCATCTTTTGAATGCACTCGGAATCCAAAGATAAGATCAACAAACCGACTTTCCGAGGATATATCCATTAATGAATAAATTTCAAGAAAGTCTTAAATATAAATTAATTTCTACACATATATTACTTATTTTATCAATATCGATGTTTTTAATCGCCTTATACATTAAAAACTATTATATCTTCTAAATATTAATGCATAAGTATCAGTAACAATAAAAATTAAGTATTGCTGTAGTTAATTTTATCGCATAGTATGAATGTAACAAAATATTTATCAGCAAATGCCTTAAAATGACAAAAATGCATAGTTATCAATGAACTTGAAATAAGCTTTTATTTATTTGAAAACTATGAAAAGTAATGATACGTATGAATTTTGAAAAAAATTGAAAAGAAAGGTAAATTCAGTTTACACATTTAGAGTAACTTTTTCTTTCAACGAGACAGATAAGCAAGTCTGAAATTTGTTTTTCTTAAATTTGCAATATGTTATCATAATATCAAACAAACAATTGATGCCATATTGTGATGATGTTATTTTCATTTCTGATTTGATTAGTTAATAATTGACAAATTGATCATCAGTTATTACACTTCTTCTTATGATTCTTCCGAGCAATGCTCAAACTTACAATACCCATTTCGTATGTTTTACCAATGAATTCTTTTGGAACCAAATATTCGTCAGTAATAGAACATTTCTAAATGGAAAAATGAATATTTAATAACTTTAAGCTTTGAAAACTGTAATAGTTGTGATCAAAATTAAGATTATTAAATTAATTCACTCTTTTATTAATAACCAAAAATAAAAATAAAGATTATACGAAAATACTCGAATGTATCAATATGAATTAATTTGAAATCAAAAAATTTTTAAGATTTATGCTATAGTGTTAGTACTTTAATCACCAAATTTAGATTTAAACAATGACTTACCGGGTTGATTACGCCATTTTCACAACTGTGTTTAATAGAAAGGTATGGTTCAATTGCTGTCACTTCTTTGTCTTGACCAAATACTTTGAAGTTACCTTTATGATCCGATCTTGTGGTATTTAATAAATCATCAGGATCACCTTTAAATTAAAATAAACTTTTTAAAGGAAATTCACGACATTTTCAAGTTAATCATAATCTAATATAATCATACTCTTACTATAATAAACTGATATTAAAAATTATCAAAATAGTTGTTTTACGTAGTTCCTAATTTTATAAATCTGAAAATCATTTAAATACTTTTTGCAACGGTAAATTGGTAGCCAATTGGTAATAGAAAAATTTCAGTAACAAAAGTAAGCCAAAAATAAACCTGAATCTTCTTCCCATAACTGAACTTCTTGATCTTGTACAGACTTTGTTCCACATGCAAGACGGCCAACTACAGTTATTCCCTGAATGGAACCAATAATACCAGCATTTACACAAAATGCAGCAAAACCAAGCAGTGCAATAATTTGCAAAATGTTCATCTTCACTGAATAAGAAGAACAATTCTGCAAATAACTGAACTAAAGTTAATAAGTAGTTCAATGCAAGGTTGCTGGATTGTGAATGACGTAGAATTAAAATTGATTGAATAATAATAATCTAATAGAATTATATACTGTTGATTTGATGGGATTTAAAATAAAAATTTGACAGTGAAATTTATAATTTAATATTTAAAAAAATAATTAATAGCAAATTTCATATGCTTCTGTACAATTTTTTGTCTGCTATCAATGTGATTAGTGTTGCCAACAGGATGAGTATATAAATGTGTCTTCAACGCTTTCTTTTGCAATTTTTATGAGACCAAAGTAATAGCGAAATTAAAAAATGAAACATACATATATTTTTTAAAGCTGAAATACACTGAAACGCTGAATAAACGGATATTTTTAGCTTATTTATCTATTTTCAACGTCTTGAAAATGAATATGAAATCCGTTCTCTTTTTAATTCATGCTGTACAATTCCATTAAATTAAAGGTGAGTAATGCATTTTTTCTGTAATATGCAGCGCAACATAAATAGCTAAAAAATGATTCATTCTCGGAAATAAATAAGCATCAAAATAAATTGATGGCTTCTGACGCGCTCTATAGACTCAACGCAAAAAATGAAAAACGTTCGTTACTTTACCTTTTGCATTTTTCGTTTTCCTAAAGAAGCAAGTAGCTTTTTTTACTACCTTGCAAAAAATAGGCAAAACTAGTTTTGAAGTAATTTCTCATCATAGCATTATTATTGCCGTTATTACTGGAACAGTTTTTAAACATAACAAAAAGATTGATCAGTAGATGCCGCAATAATTTCCGCTGTTCAATTATTTATGATACTTGTGTACACAGAATTAAGATACATGGGTTGTAAGATCTCAGAATAGATAACAAAATTAAGAAATCTAATTTTAAAATCACTTTTTAAATGCATTTTCAGTATTGAATATCCTACAGAAATATGTTACAAATTTTTGACTAAGCAAGAAAGGCAAATGTTAGTAATTTTTTTTTGTTGAAAAAACTTACTTCACTGCTAATGGCTGATTGCAAATGAGTTACTAGTAAAAAGTACCTTCATTATTTTCCAGTACACAAAATACTGATGAATCAAGTTTTAAAAGAAATATAACAAGTGAAAGCTAAAAATTAAGATTAACTACGTGATCACTCTAAGACTGTTACTAAGGAAAAAATTTTTTCAAAAAGTTTGTTAAAGAAAAAGCAGAAGAAAAGATGAAAAATATTAGAAAATTAGTTCCCAGCTTGTTAGTTTCCAACATTGCAAGAAATACTAACTACTAAATTTCCTTTTTATTGTATATATTTATTTATTTATGAATCACTGAATTTCTATAGTGATAAGTATAAGTGATACGAGCAGTTAGTAATCAACTAACTCTACTACAGCATGAGAAATAACCAATCAATCGATCGTTCCTAATTTCACTTTTCATAAATTGATAGAAATTCGTTTATTACTATAAAAATGTCTTTTACTTCCATTTTAAATTTCAATCAAAATAATTCAATCAAAATATCTACACTAAAAACCATTTATTAACTCAAAAATGCATGAAATTCAATAATACTTCAAGTTATGCCATCAAACTGCAAAAACTTTTGTCGATGATTCTGTGATGTGCTGCAATAAGTCAAATGTATTAGCAGACAATCGTTAATTACTGAATGATGTCAGGTGTTAATGTTGCTATCAGATAAATACTGAAAATACTAAATTATGAGAGATATGCTTTAGTTGATTATTGCTTACTTACAGCATTCTTACCTTTGTTAAAATTGTATTCATAACAAAGTAAACGTAAAGAATAATCCATCTGAAACGAGTTGCATCAGGTATGAAAAAGTATTCACATCTATTCATCTGCTTTTTACGTTAACAGTTTATGAACGTAAGTACTCATCCACTAATTTTTTTTACATGTTGCTTTGAAAATACTACAAAACTTTGATTACTTTTAATAAAAAAAAACAATTATAAAATTAGAAGAATCGAAATATATTACATTCTAACCTCTCTTCACTTAGCTTACATTTAAACAACGCAAAAGACTGCAAAAGAGTTGATAATTGGTTTTGTAAAATGAATAAAAATTTCAAGGACAATGAAATACAAAACGTAAAGGAACTGCCATGCATAAATACACACCACAAACTTTTAAGATTGTTCAGTCCAATGACATATATATATTCAATGAAAATTTGGAAAACTGCTCAGCTTGATAACATATATTCGAGAATTATTTATCACAGACTTAGTGAATTAATCATTTGTTAATGAAATAAAACAAAATTTTTACGTTTGTTTCATGCATTTTATATTCGAGAGATTTGAAATTTGTAAGCGAACAAGTAGAATTAGACAATGAATAATTTACAATAATCAGTGCCTTGTTCTTACACGAGCATTTACTTATGTGAGGCAAAATATATAAGAGAGCATAATTAGAGTAAAATAAGAGAAAAAAAAAAGAAAAACTCTTTGATGAATTTTGAAAATCACTATTTTCGTTGTACACAGATACACATTTTTTGATCTATCAGGGTAACTCTTCGAGCAGCTGATAGAAATCTTTACATTAGCAGCAAGTTTCTTCACGACATCATAAATGCTATAGGGATCTTTCTGTGCTTTCAGGCATTTATTATGGATGTAGCAGTAATGAAGTCTAAAAATAAATCGAGATAATGAAACCATAAGATAGGTTATATTTAGATCATGCAGCAAAATGAGATTTCAGATGAAAATGATTATGCGTTAATAATTAAATACATTCATTCTTATCTGAAAAAAAAAAGAGATTTTTAAGGTCATTATGGACTTGCTTCTGCGTGAGCAATCTCTTCTAATAATTGATATATTTATAGCACTTTTTAATATATACATTGAACTAAATATCTTTTGACGTATAAGTATGGACAAATTTTAATAGGCAGTTATGAAATTTATATCATCCTATATATTAATAGATTTGTCATAGAAAAAAATGTGAGAAATAATTACTAAATTAAATATTGCTGGGCCTGAATCAATCAATGTGTGCACATTTAAATTGCATTAACAACAGTGAGTATGAAAGTAACAAAATGATCAATAAATTGTCAGATTGCACAAAAATGAAAAAATAATTGATACCAAAATAAAATTAAACGTTACCAATGTAGTACATTTTAACAGTTGGCAATTGCTTGATCGTACTTAAGTTTTTGGGAATTCAGTTTATCAACTGAAGCCTTATTTCTAGCAGAGCTGATTTTTTAAACATCATGATAAAATTCATGAACAGATCAATTGGCATCAGTTAACTTCTCGAAAATACTACAATAATGATAATAAGAATGATACAAATATAATATTGATATAATAATTACGTTAACAGTAAGAAACACGGATAGGAAAAATACTGATAATGATAATGATGGTAAAAATATAATTAACAAAATCAATAGTAGTAATAATAATAATAATAATAATAATAATAATAATAATAAATGAGGGATGTTTTTAATAATTAGTTTTATAAATATCTAAGTAGTTGCTCTTTATCAATTTTGATCTCTCATATTACATGAAATACAAAATTTGTCCGGTATTATTTCCATAATTCATAAAAATAAGTAAATTCAAAGAGCTAT
>UYYF01000352.1:0-18701 GCA_900618365.1 Thelazia callipaeda
AAAAAATAGCTGTTTTTTTTTAATGTAAAAATGTTTAAAAAATTTTAGGTGCAATTGATTTGATTGTTGTGGAGCAGCCAGATGGGTCATATTTATCTACTCCATTTCATGTCAGATTTGGAAAATATGGTGTTCTAAATAGTGATGAGAAAGTTGGTGAAATTTTTAAAGATTTTGGATCTTCATTTAAATCTACGTAAAGTAATTTATTTTCGTTCGTTAATATCCTTGTTTTTCTAAATTTGTATGGTGAATTTTTCATGATCTCGATTTATTTCAGTATGTAGACATAACAGTTAACGGTGAAGAAATCGATTTGAAAATGAAACTTGGGGAAAATGGTGTTGCTTTCTTTGCAGAACCAACTACAGATGCTGATGTTCCAGAGTATTTGGTAACAAGTCCAGTTCCAGGAAGTGATTCGTCTCCAGTTGATGGGGAGGTATTATGAAAAGTTTTTTGGTATTGACGTGCCAAAAATTGAATTGTAATGGAATAACTCTTTTGCAAATTTTATAAAAAATTTAAGGATCTTGCCGCAAGAATAAAAAAAATTCATCAAGGACTACCGCATTCTAGACACACGAAGTCATTATCGGAATGTTCCAGTTCCTATTCCGCTTCGATTTCACGGTTTATTTTTTCAAATATTGTATGCAATGTTTTTTTTTTTGCACAAGTATATTTAAAAAAGCTATGAACATTGGGATAATAAATCTAGTTAGAGGTGATATAAATATTTTTTGTTTTTTTTTCAAATTCATTTGCAGTTTTATTGCAGTGAGCCTTCTTGTGAGCTAGACTCTCAACACAGAAAGTCGCTTCCTTTTAAAGCATCGCTATTCAGTCAGCGAAGTAAGCGGTCTTTACCAAATCTTACGGAACTTATTGAAGATCATGGCCAAAGGAATAATAGGAAAAATGCAAATAATACAAAGTCAAGTTTAAAATTTTTGTAGAATTGTACTTTCTCATTAAACAAAGTTAGTATTGAAAATCACAGAAGTTTCAGCTCCAATACTCATTGTATAGTAACATTTATTTTTCGCTGTAGTTCAAATTTCAGAATTTGTAAATGAAATCGGAATCACTAGTTTCATAGTTATGACATTAAATTTTAGGTTGGACACAAATTCTCATTCAGTTGCTATGCGACGTAGCTTATCCCCTCCAAATCCTACTTTTCGCATGAGAAATTCGAATGCGTTCATGAAATCAAGAAGAAAATTATCAAGTTCTACAAATGAGGTATTTTATTGCACATACAGTGACGATTTGGTCCTTTAATATACGTTTTTTAAGCAATTAGTTACAAATTATTCTCTAAATTAATTTATTCTATTACTTTTTGAATTAATATTTTTTTGATATAGCTTTCAGGAAAGTGATGTTGATGAGGCGGGCTCAGCCGTTTCTGTCAGTAGTGCGTCATCAGATCAAGATCATTTGAAAATTCCTGGGATTGTAATGACAGATGGCGCACTTTCAGATTCTGAACTTGATTTACATCGGGACACTACACAGCCAGTTAGTTTGATTTGTCGAATTTCGTTTTTGAGGACTATTTTTTCAGTAAACTTGAGAAGTTATTCCTTCTTGTTTGATCTTATTTTGAACTTCAGCACAAAAGTGATGTAGTAATGTGGAAATGGGGGGAATTACCTAAAACGCGGGAAGAGACCGAAAAAGCAAAGACGAAGCAGGAAAGTGATTTGAAAGCTGAAGAAAATAAAGCAGCCTCTACTTGGGGTGGTTGGTTCCCTTGGTCACGTTCCAAGCCTTCTAAAGATCATGACCAAGGAGTTTATTTGGATGATCTTGTGCGAGCTGTCAATGATCCGAGTAAAATTGAAAAATATCTAAGAATGTCACCTCCTACTGCATGGTAATGGTTATCCTGCAATATTTAGCAAATTTGCTAACTTTATCCAAATAGCAAAACTTGAGTAGCTGGGGATGAAGGTTATTTAAATATTCATTAGTCTTAAAAATATTTATTGATTCTGTTACTTGTCTGATTTTTCTGTTATATTTTTACCTGTGATTTTATTATTGTCATAGAATGCATCTACTTAAAACCTTCAAAGATTTTGTGTGAGTAAGAAAGCATTTACAATAAGTAATATAAATTTTAAATCCCTTTACAGGATAAAGTTATGACTTTTTTCATTTCAGTTCTTCACCACCTTATGACAGTGGAAATGGCTCAGTAACAGGTTCAAACTTTCCGTCAAAAACAATTGATATTGCAAGGGAAGGCAACAACGAACAACAGATGCAGCCAACTTCACTAACTGAAAATCAGAGCAAGGTTCATCTTTAGTATTTTTTTAACCTTTCTCTAGTGGAAAACTATCTCTCACATTAGAGAGATTAAGTATAGGTTGTTAATTCGAACTTCCATATATTGTATACTATTTAAAAGTTTGCAGGAAAGTGAAAATAAACAATGCTCAAATACCAAAAATTTTGTTCCCCATTCTACTGGACATGAATCCACATCTGAAAATCATGAAGCGAATGATCGGAAAACAGTGCGCAGTATAACACCTTCTAGCGATATTTTGTTAGTTATTATTGTCATATGGATTCTATCCTTTACAACCGTAAAAAAATAAGACTTTTCTTACTTCCTCTTGCAGTTTGATGAGTGATGAAGAAGCAGATAATGCCGAACCTTGCCAACGAAATGCATCTACCGGTGGAATCTCAAAATCTGCGGGTGTAGTTTCAGAATCTACGGGTGGAGTCTCAAAATATATTCGTTCTCTAAGGCTCTCTAGTAATAAACTGAAAAAATTGGGATTGCGTTTGGGAGCTAATGAAGCTCGGTTTTCAATTACTACTAAATTTCAGGTTTCGTACTTATTTGTCAGTATTTGCAAATTTTTTAAAACATTTATATGGACTCATTATGGACTGTTTTATAAAATATTTCTTAATATATAATCTATAGTTTTTAGGGGACCACATGGTGCAGCTGCCATATTTATTTGTATAAATGGACGGAACGTTTAGTCATCTCGGATATAGATGGAACTATCACCAAAAGTGATGTTTTAGGGCATGTTATACCAGCTATTGGAGGGCAGTGGGCCCATGCAGGAGTTGCTGAACTTTATACTAGGATCAAGGAAAACGGGTATAATATTAATTTTTATCAAAAGAAGTTTTGACATTAGTTTTTATTTTCACTTAATTAGATTGTTCATTTGTCTTCAGCTACCAGTTAGTTTATTTATCATCTCGAGCTATTGGGCAAAGTTATTCTACAAAAAAATACCTGCAAAGTATTGCGCAGAACGCGAAGTTCTTACCTGATGGCCCACTTCTGCTTTCACCTACATCCGTTCTTATGGCTTTTAGAAGGTTTTCTCAAGAATTTGTATTCCCTATATATCTGATTTTTTTAATTTGTAAATTTAAAATTTAACTTTTTTATCAAGGCTGTAAATGATTTTACTTAATTTTTGTATAATCTGCATCACTCAGCTTTATGCAGCTGTATTAAATTTATTCTGTGATTTTAAGAGAAGTCATCGATCGCAAGCCAGAAGAATTCAAGATAGCAGCTTTAACAGATTTAAAAGAATGTTTTCCGGTGAAACGACCGTTCTACGCTGGGTTTGGAAATCGCGAAACAGTAAGTTTTCATGTCCTAGTAATCTGTTATGCATATTTAGTTCGTATTACGGATTACTTTTTTTTGATCTCAATAAAATCATCTGTTTTAATTTAGGATGTGGTAAGCTATCGAGCAGTGGACATACCACCGGACAGAATATTAATCATTGATAAGCAGGGTCGTGTTAGACGTGCTGATTCAATTGGATATGAAACATCATTCATGTCGCTAGCAACAGAAACCGTGGATTACATTTTTCCTCCTTTGACTCGTCGAAAAAATACCTCAGGGGAACAAAAGAAAAATTCATCGTACTTGGCTCCGTCATTTTTCAAATCTCACGGATATAGGTTTGTTTTATTATTCTGAAATTGTTGTAATTTCTTCAGTGTTTGTGTCTTATTTTTTAAACTTATTATAGTGACTTTACCTATTGGCAGACAAAGGCAGGTTCTGTTGCTTATCTAGATGATAAGACCTTAGAGAATTACGAGGGCAAACGAACAAATTCACGTGGAAAACGGAAGAAAAAATAAGTTTTATGCCTATTAATAGATGTATTATGAACTGTGTGTAAATTATCATTAAGTGGATAATTGTCTATGTACGTTTGCAAATTTCATTTTAAAGTTCATTAACTGTGAAAGAAATTGCTTAGAGTAAAATATTATTTTGTGATTTGTTTATCAATTTTTGAATTTTTCGAAAGTGTATCCCATTTTGCTAACGTATCAGCCTTCGAAATATTTAGTGGATTTTTCATAACTCAGCCTAAATTTTGCACAGTTCTTTCAAATTAGCATCAGAAAGTTATGAACAGTTCAATCTTTCCTTGGTAATTGAACTACCCTCAAATCTTCATCTATTTCTTTATAATCACTTATAAAATGGTGTGTTTTTATTTACTTGTAAAAAAATTTTGTAACATACCGGTATATTTTCAGCAATCTGTATTTTCAAATTTAGAATTAAGGATTGTACATTTTATGACTTTCAGCTGTCTGCATTTTTTTCTTCTCATTGTAAATGAAAGGAAGTGTAAAAATGAAAAAGTTAGTTGCATATGTATATTTTCTGTAAATAGCAATTTGTGAGATATGATGATATTTTAAATAAATCAAAGCAATAAACTTTACATTTGCTAAAATTTCTGCTAAATTTGTATTAAGCGATAAAAATAAATGCTGCAAAAAATTGTAAATAATCAAAACTAGCAACAGTTTAAAACTCATTATCGTTTATGGATGTGAGTGAGTACAGTAAGACCAGGCACAAAAAATGAAATATTTATTAGGTGAGGTAAAAAAAATGATATACCCGTACGTCAAAAAGGAAAAAGCTACGTAATACATGACGGCACCTTTAGTTTGTGGTGCTAACTTAAGCACTGATTATTCGTATAAAATTAAAGTACGAAGGCGGTAGAATGTTATCACTCTATTTTTTCCATATTTTTTCATACAAATTATTCTGATTTGAGACTTGATAGAATTACGAGAATCAAATTTTAAATGAGTGATATTCATTAAATTTGCCAGTAGAATAACTATACTCATGAGGATGTGTCTTGAAAATCTGAGTAGAGTAATATGGAAAAGTTAGCTACTGATTAACTTACTTCTTTCGAATATAATTGTGAATGCATAAAATAGTGTAAAACGAATTATTCACTGCTGAATTATTCAATTTATACCTACTAAACTACATTTGATCGTACATTACTGAATTGATCTTTGTGTTGTCAACTATCTTCGCTCGGAAAGAAAACTAATACTAAATTTGCTCAATAAGACATCTCAAAAAACAACAGTGCAAAAGTAGTATCAAAGAATTACAGATGGCGAGTACTATTGACACATATCATTAGTGAATGATGCAAACATTTTGACATGTCGATCAGAAGAGTAATGTTGTTGAAGAGCCCAGTCGTATGGTGGAGGTACGACATCTGTGTAATGAGGTGGTAGATCAATTACGTATACATTTGTATCATGTCGAACCCCTATAAATTGTTAAATGAATCAAGCAGTATTGACAAGAAATTGCCATCAAATTGTGATTCTGGATGTCAAAGAATAGTTTAATTAGATGCAGACACATAATTCTTACTGTTACGGAATCAAAATAAAAAGTAAATTGCATTTTTCTCAACATTTGTAAGCTTATTGACACGATAACCAATTTATATGATGCGTGAATCTTGACGTATCAAATCTTTGATAGGTATCAAAATTTTCACTGATATTATCAATAACAAAGTAAAGTTATTCTTAATACGACCCCATAATAATGTTTACTTATTATTTTTTACTTTCAGTAATTGAAGTGAAGTATATATCATATTTTTTGAAGTCATTAAGGAAGAATTTGTGTAAGAATTATTGATTCTCAAAAACCTTGCGCAGTATTTATCGAAAAATTAACATTTTTATAAATTTGTTTGCAATTTACTACAATATTTAAATATTATCAAGCAATATTTTGCAAGATATATGAATAACGTGTAACTTTTCATAAGTGACATTGTAATAAGCAAGTATTCATTAATTAAATAAATTTAAATTGATTGAATTACCAAATAAAGCTAAATCACTTGTGAAACAATTGTGACTTACTGCGAGAAAAGCTTACCAAGACGAGCTTTGGAAACGTTTATAGTGAAGAAGAGAACAAATGAACCGACGATGAAACCGATAAATGCAAATAGTATGTAAAGATCGTAATACATCCTGGACATTTCTAAATTACTATCAGTTTCTTCAGCAGATGCAAATCTCACAAAAATGAAAACTTCACTCGGTTTACTTCGATGCATTTGTCAGATTAAGTCTAAAATTAGCTAACTCACAAAGTTTCAAAAGTTCTAACAACAAATGTTTGCTTTGTTTTATTCACAGATTTACGAATTTATTTGTTTTTATATAATTATTACTCTTTTTTTTATTTTTAATAAAGTGAAGTTATAGAATAAAAAGAAACAACTTACGATCAGCTTTTACAGTGGGAATGATGTTATCGAGAAGCGTAGAATTCTCAAGCAGATACATGCCGATAATATTTACAAGGCACGAAACGAATACAGTAGTACTACTTCACAAATAACTTTTAAGCTGATAAAGTAATGTGACTGTAAGAATAATCACCCAAAAGCTGCTAAATTTTCCTTGCTACAAGATGCGATTCATTACTGATTGTAATCAATGATGCAGTTAACAAATATGAGTTGATTACTACTTTGGAAATTCAAATTGTTGTGCCAGCACTGAATATTTGCAAAATATTTTACATTTATATCTGTATTCCATGTTTCTTCGCATTAAAATTTATAATAATATGCAAACATTTAATATTTTATAAAAAATAATAATAATACTTTTAAATTTAATTAAGTGTATAAACATAATAAAATACACGTACGTATTAATCAGGTTTTCAGAAATCCTTGAAAATATAATAGAGTTAAGAAAGAATTCATTTTTCAAATTTCAAAAAAAAAGCACACAAAGCGTTACTATCAAAATTTTAACGTGTACAATACATTTGGTCTAAAATGTGCTTGCGATGCATTTAAATGCAAACGAGATGCAAACAAACTTTGCAAGCTGACTCCATGATGTTATGGAGGTCGCTGTCCTCTTCGTTATTATCATTACTGTAATAATGTCATCTTGCAAACAACTTGAACGAATGCAAGCAAACATTATTGATGCCGTAAAACACGTGAATCGTTGGTATTATACACATGCACTTTGACAAACTTCCGTTGCTGTCACAAATATTCAAGAATAAATTTTGTAGACCAATAATTCAAGCAAACTATAATTTGGATGCGTGAGAGGAAGAAAAAATTTCAGATAGAAAATTATATAAAAAGAAATGCAATTCTATCGATAATAATCAAAGTTAATGAATGCTAATTACTTACTATTCGTTGATGATAATAAATTCAAAAGAAATGTGCACAGATCTTTCATAGACTTAAAAATGTTCATAATTTTGAATGCAGTACTGGATATAAGTAATAACTGTCATGTCGAAGCATTTTTAATTTATGCCGAAATAACAAAATACTTTAAAAAATTATCAAAAAATAAATTTAATATTACCTTTTTTGCTATTTAATATTCTCAATATTTCATGAGCTTAATAGTTTAGTAAAATATGTGCAACTGACTGTTCAACATTTTCTGTACACGTTTTCACGTGGAAATATACATTTCACGTTTTTGATACAAACTGCTACTGCTTGCTTTGTTTGATGATTGTGAAAATGACAAAATTTGAAATATGCAAATAATCTCTATAATTGACTATACTGCTATTCACATTGCATTTTTGCAGTGAATTCATAATTAAGGGGTTGATTTTTGCATATTTTAGATTCTGTCACTTTCACTACCATTAAGAAAAAAGAAATAGTTTGTAAAACCTTCACACACACGTGAATGTAATGTTCGTAACAACACATAACATGTTTGCATAATAGTTTGGTACATAAATTTGTATTCTTTCGTTCTTATTCTTTTCTCCATTACAAACATTAAGTAATTTTTCTTTTGAGTCCAGTTTTTTAGAAATTTTCACTAAAACGAAAACTAATTCCTAGAAAAACTGCTTTTTTCTAACTTTAAGTCTCATTAATTTGTGTACAAACTCAATTTAAAATGACTTTTCTTTCAAATAACAAATAAATACATATTTGCAGTTATGCTATTTTTGTCACAATTTTTTTAGCATTTTAACAGCGATACTTATCCCTAAATGGTAATTGTTGAAGATATTTATTCGTCCACTCAAGAATTTCTCGTATTCTTCACTACTGGAATTAGTAATACTTCAATGAGTCTAAATTTATCAATAATAAGTATTTCAAACGTAGTTACTAATAGAATATACTGTTGAAGTGCAATTTTCAAGCTTAATTAAGCTAATTCTAGCTTGAAATCCTTTTAACTAAAATATTAGAATATATGCAAAATCGCTGAGTTCAGCTAAGCTGACTGAGTATACGTTCGTTACTTGGCAAACCATCACATGAATTCATTCATTTTCATTCACAGAAGTAGTCATTTTAAGTGTGAAGTAAATATTTGCACAAATGATTACTGTTGGTAAAATCTGCTCGCATGTAATTCACATGTAATACAATGAAGAACAAAAATGCATTTTTCATGAAAAAAGATTAAAAAAAAACATTTCTCCGCACATTTATTTCTTTATTAACTTCACAAGCAAAGAAAAAAACTAGCTAGTAATTATCACAAGAAAATAAGGCGTTATTTGCTTAATTCAGAAGGCTAACAACGCAGAAAACTTATTGTTTACGCAGCTTGCCGAAAATTGATCAAGATCACTTTCATTATTCCTGGAATAAACAAATGAAATAATCTCCTGAAAATAATTTACAGACAATTAAATTATCAACAAAGTCCTCCCAACACTGTATTCCAGCATCCAAACATTCGTATTTACATACTGATCATTCACAATATGACATGAGCCAGCAAATATGCAGTTAATACTGCATTCAACGGTGCTTCAGTTCGACATGTAACAAAATGCTATGCGTGTATGCAGCAACTTGCAGCAAATTCTAATCAGAAAATGTGTTTTTGCTGATCAACTGTAGTAAACCCAGATGAGCATTTATTCCGCAACAAATTTTAATGGATTCTACTTGCTAGTGAGACAAGGGAAAATTAATCCATACATTTACACTGATAATCCATACATTTAAACGCATTGCTCAACTGACATTTCATATATGCATAAACAAGATTCGTTCTAAAAATTGCTCAAATTTTATTATCCACTTCAAAATTTATTTCTCACAATACTTAACGATATACAGTCAGCATATTTGATACTTAAAAGACTTCTTATACAAAATGAAATAAACTTTTCAGATTCAATCATAAAGTGAAAATATAATTAAAATAAATAGATAGGAAGCCAAATGACGAAACAGAATATGGAAGGCCGAATCGCTCTTTCTACAATGATATTAACAACAAAATAATCATGACAAAATTAGTGAAAATCACAAACAATAATAAAATAGATGAATGACAACGTTTTTAAACAGAAATATTAGAGTATAAAAAGGAAAGTAACATCCATATTTATAAAAAACTGGGCTAAAAATGACAAAACAACTATATTTATGTGCACAATAAAATATTTAATCTATGAACATAATCAAAGACTTGAAAACAAGGCAGATAAAAAGCATCACATATCACAGTTTAAATTGAGTCCATCAGAAATGAATAAATAATATTTAGTTGTCAAATCAAAATTCAACTATATAAATCCCACTTTATAAAAAGATAATATTTGATACAAAGATATCAATAATAATTACTGCATTTAATTTCAAGCAATCCCATTGGAAACTTTGAACTTTTAGAAAAAATTGTAATACATATTAGTAAACTCTTTTCTAATGGAAATAAAATTTTGACGACTGTTTTAACTGGTAAGAAGTATACTTATATCAGAACTTGGATCATAAATTAATGCGAACAATGAATTCAATCTGCAAACACTATGACGATCAACGGAACGATCGTGCTCGAGAAATTCCTACCAGTTTACTAAATTATGGCAAACTGAGAACACACATGAGCGATAATTATCATGCAGATGTCAAAAAGAATTAAACGTTCAAAGACAATAAAATTATTTAAAAAAACACCCGTTATAAAGTAATGGAAGAAAGATAGGAAACAAAATGTGTTATTATGCAATGAAGATTGTGCAAAGTAAACCGGCGCAACAACTTAGTAAGTAAGTAAAGCACTAGTTTGAAATTGTTTAACACAGTCTACTAAGACCTTCTTGGAGGTCAAGTTTTCGGGAATGAAAAGTCTGGTTCTTTGAAACGTTAAAAAAATTTTTGAAAGGAGGTTCAATTTTGCTAGTTTCTTCCTATAAACAACTGATAAATTGAATAACGAACACAGTCATATACCATACACATACGATACACCAAGTTATACACCATCCAACTTCACAGATCTGAAAGTAGTTGGTTGAGCAGTAGAGTAGTCCGTTCTCTCACAATAAATGAAAACAAATTCTAACAAAAAAATGATTTACAATTTCTTCTTTATCATATCATCATCACGTATATGCCCGACATATATATTATGCCTTCCTGCTCATACATTACAATGGCAACTAAGAAATTTTCAACACTATGAATTTCAACTGAACATTGAAATAGCGACTGAAAATATTTTGAGATTTCAGAAAAAAATCTCTAATATATATATCTCTGAAGAAAAACGAACAAATGCATCAAAATAAACACTTCTAGATCTAAAACTGACGATTTTGCTGCTTCCGTTTGTATGTTTTGGGTGGTAAAGGAGGAGGAGGTGAATTACAATTCACTTCTACATCACTTTTCCCATCAAGCAATTCTTGACATTTTTTGCTGTTCAGCCTAAAATAAATTAATCTAACAAGCAACTAATTAATAACAGTTTCTGTGTCATCATAAAAGTATACATTTTCATGAGGGTAAGAAAAATGGCTGAGAAAATTTACGTTTTTGGTGGTCTTGGGGGTGGTTCCAAGGGATGAGTCTTCCGTGGATATAACCTAGGCCCTTCAATTGTGGTTCCAATATTATTCAAAGCTGATACTGATGACGACGGTAGTGGTGATAGCGTGGCAGCGTTCATATCAGATACTGTTGGTCTATTTTCCCTATACATAAAAAATACAAGCATCATAATTACATTTGATAATAATTGAAATTTTCATGAAAACAACCCCGAAATATTTTATTTACCAGAACAGATCGCAACAATAAAATCTATTACCCATCCCAAACAGTTAGCATAGTAACATCGGAGAGTGGAGATGGTAACTTTTCAACTTTCTTCCTTGGTGGAACTGTTGGAGCAGCTAAGGGACGAATCATGGGCGTCACTGTAATTGGAACACTTCCAAGAGTTGCTCGAGAACAAGCTGCGCTTCCTCCATGAGGAGGGAAAACAAATGAGTCTGAAAATAATGTATTTAAAAATTAAAAAAGGACCTTTAAAAAATGAAAGTTCCTGGAAATAATAATAGGCATTTTTTCCATTCAAAAAATTTGAGAACAAAGCTTATCGAGCTAGAGAAAAAAAAATAAGAATAAGACTGATATGTTTGAGTAAAAAGGAAAATATCAGTATACAATGACTTCATGTACACATACCTACTGGACTAACGGAACAGAATGGTGCTGAATGAGGTGGGATTGATTCATTCAAAGTTGGAGATAGGTGAGGTAATACTTTAAACGGTGTCGGGGGTGCAGGTTGTTCTAAACTCGACAATTTTCGAGGATATAGGGGAGGTGGCGATGAGCTGGGAGAATGGTCGATTAATTTTGATTGAGGGCTTGGAGGTGTTGAAGAAGCTTTGTCATTGCGATGTCTAACTCTTGGCATTATCGGTGGCGCTCGCGATTCAGTTGGAGAAGTAACCGTTGATTGAGTACCACGTTTCGCATCACCAAGATACCGCGGCTGCTGACCTGTATATGCAAATACATAAATACTCAGATTCGCACATTATCTCAACATTAATAAAACTGGCCCAAGATAACTTGAATCCTAATTGCTCATCACTGAAAAAGTATAAATTAAAATTCAACCTGGATTAATTTCAACCATTCCCAGATGAGAATTCCTATCCTCCAAAATCGATAAAAAGTTCGGACGTGATCTGAAAAACAAATTGTTAACTGGCAATGGAATTTCTGACATCTGTAACATACCCGATAAAAACATACGTTTTAATAACTTGAATTCCTCTTGCTGTAACTACCAGTGAAAAAAATTTCTTTCAAATTACTTTTCATATCACCAAGAAAAAGAAACTGACGAATTAATTATTCAGTTATTTTCTCATGACAATATTTAAAATAACTTGATCATTAATAGAGAGATTTCGATTAAAACAAATATGAACGATAAGAAAATAATTGGTTACGGAAATCGTTGAGTATTGCCCAACTGTGATAAATACTCAATCTATTTTTTCTACAAACAAGCTCCATAAACAACTAATTAATCACTAGTTGAACGGATACTCAGCAAAACTAAAATTATATTGCAGCACGAAACAAAATAATCCCGCCTGTTTATAAGTGAGAAAAAAATACAGAATTAAAGAAGTATCTTTTAGTAAACTACAAATAAACAACATTACATGACACAAAAAGCATGCTCTAAACTGCTGTCCTTCAATGGACTTTCTGAACTAATAATTATTATTAACTTCATTAGAGTGTAGGAATACCGCTCGCACTGACTTCTAATTTACAGAATAGAAATCAAGTGCTTGCTGCAATTATTTACGCTATGCAGAAAAAGAGTTGAGTACAACCAAACTTTATCTAGATGAAAGGATTTATTTATCGAATATTTCATGATTTTTTAAAGCTGAAGATAAAAATCAGTATTGCAAGTGCTGCTTCCTTCTCTTATCAGAGTATGTGAAATGATGATGTGAATAAACTTGGGTGAAACTATTTATCATGTAAATGCATGAGAGTTTCAACACCAGTTTTAGTACAAAAATTTAGCTGAGATTATATAAAAATGATATTAAAAAATATAAAGAAAGCATCGATGTGATAAACTTACACGTCAGATGAATGAGACACATTAGAACTGTAATTATTATGAGCTGTGAAACCTCGCCCACTTGCACGATGACCTGAGTAGTGATTCGATGGTCCACTTACTGATGGAACAGATGAGATTGCTTTGGGAGGTTTGATGCCTGGCGATTTCAAAACTTGGACTGGTCTT
Organism: Thelazia callipaeda; assembly: GCA_900618365.1. NCBI lineage: Eukaryota > Metazoa > Nematoda > Chromadorea > Rhabditida > Thelaziidae > Thelazia > Thelazia callipaeda. Next base: position 13,441 of record UYYF01000352.1, read on the forward strand.
GATGGCTTCTGTAAATAGAACTAACAACACAAACATAATCCGAAAGTTAAATTCTTTAGCAAACATTCGCAGTAACTTCATTTCAATTAAATAACTTTCAATTACAAGTAAAATTTTTCCTTTGGAAAATAAAATTATTCCTCATTTTCATAAATAACTAATATAAATGGTTTTCCAGTATGGAGAAAGTCAAGTCATTGTTATAATTTTGATTTAAACTACACATCTGAAAATTATTGTAGTTTCCGAAGCTTCACTATTGTACAATATTTCATAGTTTTGTTCAACAAAATTCAGTCTGATCCAGATGAAACTGACTACTTTATAAGTAATACATCAAGAAGTTGACTTGAAATAAAAATAATTTTGAATTTTTATGACTACTCGTTTTGCAATTATTTTGAAAAAAATAAAAAATAATGCATTCTAAAGCGAAGTTTGATATAAAGTAATCTCAAGGGCAGAAAAAGAAAAAGCATCACATAGAGAAGCATTAAAAACAAAAATGATTCAGATTTTGATAGGCAATTAGCATGTCTGGAAGAGCTAACTCGGATACACTGCGAGCAAAATAATTTGCTGGAGAGAATTATAATATACTGAATTTCAGTCGTCAGAAATATCGAGCATATAATTTTAATTAAGATTAGCATTTTATTTAATGGCATGTTAAAAGGGGCAGAAGCAATTAAAATCGTTCACATTTCTTTTCTTGTATCCAACCCATAACACTAAATCAATCTTTTTTAAATGCTCTACTCTCAGATTACTGGCAATGCCAATTTAATCAAGTAAACTAAGGAATACACAGAAAGTCATTTGATAGCCAGACTCTGAGATACTTACAATGACTTCCATTTTATCTGGATCCTTAGGTTCGACCTTCAGTGACTGCTCCCACATGTAAGTTTCTAATGCTTCTTTTCCATCAAAACCATTTAGAGGGTTTATAGTCTCGAAGAAATGCTGAAAAGTTGCTAGTGTTAAATTCAAGCATAAATATAGTATAAAGAATACAAGATACAAGTTTAAAAGTATTTTAAAGGAACCAAATCAGACCTGAAATTAGCAATTCTTGTATACTACAGCTTGATGAAATTAAAATAGATGTAAGCTGACTACAAATACATGACTGACCTTTAGATTATGACCTCTGGTGCAAAAAACAAATGATACAGTTCAAAAAAATAAAAAAGAAAGAACGATTTACGATGAAATGTATTCCCGATATGAATAATCACATTTTGGCATAACATAATTACAATTATCTTTACTCGAAACAATTCAACAGTCATCTACACCGTACAGTTTTTGAATTTGACAAGACTTTATTATTAGTGACATTTATGCAATAACAGCTACTCGCATTCAAAAATTCCTTAGAACTGTTTGCTTTCTCAGTAAGGCAACATCAGTTTGACGGCGACGAATACTCGATGGTTGCTTAGTTGTACATTACAAACAGCACTGATTAGTAAAATTAGCCCCAAAGAGATGCTCGTTGAGAATTTTATGAATATAAATATATATCAAATTATTTAAGATATAATAATCAATATTTCCTCTTGGTTTTATAATGATCCAACCTTCATTCTATTCTAATACATGTACGGTCATTATGCTCGTTTTTTCAGTCTCATTATTTTATTCAATTTTGAATATTTGTTTTTCATCTAATTAGCAAACCAAAATCACCAATTTAAGCAAAATTAGTTACGTAATTTACAAAAGAAAGGCACAAATAATAGAAAAAAGAATTGAGAAAAATAATCAAGAGAGAACTGCAAGAGATGGATGAAAAAAACAAATATACACAAACATACATCATAAGATGAAATTGATGTTATTCACTGAAATGACGAAGTACATTAACTACCATAATAATAATTAATAATGTAGTTGATTGTGTCTGCTTTTGAAATATATAGATGGATTGAACTGAATTAAGTGGGAATAAACAATTGTCAAAGTAGAAGAGCAGAATCAGAACTACACTTATGCGAGACTAAGTAAGAAACTAACTAGCAATAAATTATCTATCTATACTTGCAACAGCAACAGCAACAGCAATAGCAATAGCAATAATATTAAAAGCAACTATAAATAAATGCAAAATGGAAATACTGTGTGTGGGAGAGGTGGAAAAGCACCGGAAGTGATTAATTAGCAAATAGAAATGAAATGAATGGAATGGAATGAGTAAGCGAAATGAATGCCAATCGGAAGGTATATCAGAAAATGGAGCAAAAAAGATAGCAGAACATGCTACCCACATCTGATGAACACGATGAATAAGTTAGAAAGATAGATGAGTAGACGTTAAGACGCTGACTTGAAACGACATCAGCAGGCAAATCAAGACAAACAGATGCTTCTTTCAATCGAGGAGAAACTCACTCACTTTCATACCACTACTAAACCTCCCCAGTAATGTCTCCATCATTCATACTGAAATAATTATTGCGTAGCAGCATGAGAATTCAGTACGCTGCTGCTTTACATATTCTATACTCTACTCTATCACCTGCATAACTAACTTATTACCAGCTCTTAATTAATTAATTAATTAACAGATTCCTATACTTCTTTTTCATTCATGTATTTATCAACTTACTTAACCAACAAGATGGTTGCCGTGTTGTAACCACTACTATTACAATCATATTATTTATCAAATCACTTATCATTAATTCAGTGTAAACATTTAACATAACTATCACCAAACTTATTTCTTTTAATACCAAATTAACACACCATAACACATTTAATCACTTACACAAACTATCGAAAATATCGTTACACCTTTCCAGCGTAATTTCTGATCTGCATCACCCATACTTATATTTAGTCAATCAACACCATAATAAGTCATTTATAATTAAATGCAATCATGGCGAATTATCTTTACGATATATCTGCTAAGAAACGTTATAAGTTACTTACTGTATAACTTATTAGGTAAAATTATTTACTAATATTACCCTTTAATAACTTACTCTCACTATGAAATATTTAGCTGTCACTCTTCTTACTCACTTTAGTTACAAAACTACACTCAAAATTCGATAACAATACTGTTCCCTTTTCTCAGAATTATATGAACAAATGTGTAATTAATATTTTTACACAAAACGTGAAGCAAACAAAATTTGGATTTCTTTAATGTTTTTTTCTCAAAGTTTTAGGATGTAAATTCACCATAAAAACTTTAGCATGAATTTCTGTGATACTGCAAGTACATAATGACAACCTCTTGCTCCCTAGTCCATTAAGGGAACAGAGCTCATATCTATGAAATTCTTTCAACCACTTTCCACCTTTTATTCCTTCTGTTAATTCATGCGCATTCACAACTTCGGAATTCTTGAAGTTTCAAAAATAGAAATTTCGAACGTATGGACATGAAATAATGGACAGTTTGGTGCAAAAATTAGATCAAAAAATTCTCAAATGCGAGAAAAAATTGAATGATAAATACTGTAGAGAGAGACTGATGATAGTTATTTAGCTGAAATAAAATGAATCAAACATGATTATTATCATCAGAATTTGAACATGATTATTATCATTAAAATTAGGCTTTGCGAAACGACATCAAAAATATTTATGAAAGCAACTGGTTTATTTTCATTAAAGTGTTTTCAATGCTTGTATCTGACACATCCTTCGACATCCATGATCACACGCTTACTTTTAAATATTACCAACAATATTAGTCTTTCACGATATATAATATAAGTGCGCAATATATAAAAACAGATTGTGGTGAATGTAATAGATAATCTGAAAACTTGCGCTCATCAAAATAGCAAAAATGACTGCAGTGAACCTTTGCAATTCTTCATCTTATACGTACTTTCCCGCTTGGTAACAAAAGCATCGAAATTCCATTACGAAACAAATTTAATAACTCTACTATCTATACATGAGCATTCCCGTTATCCTAATAAACTAAATATGCAGATTTTGCTTCACATTTCTCGTCATGCACTATTAATATTTCAAAAATAAGATCATATATACAACTAACAAATGAACAGATCAAGATTACATTTACTTAGAAAACCAATTACAGTGATTTCAACGGTACTTTGATTATGTCAAAAACCGAAAGCAGTGACAGTTGACAAATAATGACATTCAGGATTTGTAAAACACAGTACCTTATATGTCAACTAAATACACGAATTTTTCAAAGTTATATGAGTGAGTAACAAACATTCGTCAGCATATTACTCACAATTACACATTCAAGCAGCCCTAAAAGAAAAAAAGTCAAAAATACTATTAACCATTACAACGCAATGACTAATGAGGAATTTGAATTATCTTCATTCCGAGTCCATAATATAAAGAGCAGATAATTTGCTTACCATTATAATACAGTATTGAAAATGGTAATTACAAACTCAGTGATACTCCCTACTAACTACTTTTGTTGTTCCGGACAAATTATTCTTACTGAATTAACACTTCAGAGTAATAAAATAAAGCACTAAACTGTATGTCTGTTTTGATTACATTTAGTACTAGCCACTTAATCAAAATACAGCTTCCTCTAAATTGTGCGTCATTTTGAAGCTCATGACTTTGTCAACACCTCAATCATCTCAATTTCAATTCCGTTTTCTGGATATGCTAGTGTTACTGTCACTTTTGTTTCTTACACATGATACCACGAAACTGCACTTAAGTCACATGGACTTTTTCCTGATAAACTTTAATTAATGATCACTGACTTTTGCTGTTCTCAGCAAAGAATGACAAGTTGAAATTCCCAGAAAGAAAAAACTAAGTCTAAACATGAAGTGATTAATCAACATGTTTACGTAAAAGAGAAAGTAAAAGATGTAAACTAATGTTTGAACTACTTTTCCATATGTTTTAATTCGCACTTGCTCGCAACATACTTTTTTAATTATTCATTTGTAAAATAAAAATTGGTCTCTTACTTCCGAAATTATTATGATTAATATTTGCAAGGAAAACTTTGGAAACAAATTTTTGCTTTGACCTCACTTAGATGAAGTAAAACAATTGACTCTTACCTTAGTTTGACATAACCATCGTTTTCGTTTGCTCATCACTCTTTTATCACCAATAAGTGGTGTCGTCTCGCAATAATCAGTTAATACCATCACTTCACCATACAAAATGATAGTTCATTAATTCAATTTCATATGTAAAAATCAACGAATGCACAACGTCAACGCGTAGGGCAATCAGTAATATATATATATATATATATATATATATATATA
>UYYF01000353.1:0-18689 GCA_900618365.1 Thelazia callipaeda
ATAATTCAACACTGATTGGAAATAAATCTTTCTAGGTCAGTGCGAATTTAAATTCAAGTGTTGGTCCTGACAGTGCTTTACATACATTATATGGAGAAGGCAAATCAAATGAAATTGCCACAGATAGCAGATTTGTAAGTGTTGTTCATAAGCACTATTATTATTCATGATTTTTCAATAATAATTAGTAACTGTTACTTATTATTTATTAATCTATTATTATTATTATTAGTTAATAATTAATTACTAAATATTACTTTGTTTTGTTTAGCTTTGAACTTATTAGAAAATTTCATATTTCAATTTGTTGATTTGCAGTATTAATTAACACATCTAATTAATGCTGTTTTATTATTATTATTTCCCAACTGTAATGCGAATCGATTTGTCTATCACATTTGTGTAGTCAGCCGCTTTTGATCTCTATACAATATTTTACATTTGCAAAGTGGAAGAAAAAAGATTTTACATTTTTCATGGTAATAAATTTTCCAACCAAAATTTAAAAGCAAAGATTTTTTTTACGTGATGATTTTAGCAGTATCGGATGCTGCACTGCTTCAAATTAGCAGGTGAAACAGATTTCACACCTTCCAATTTCCCTACTCTATATTGTTACCGTTACAATCCGGCAAAGTATGGATCACTTGCGCAAACGATTTGCATTCCAGCATCTTGTTCTGAAGACGAAGGCAAAGTATTCAAACTTTGGACTTTGACTTAACATACTGTTAAATTAATTTGGGAAGAGAAAAAAATCAAAAATTTTAATTTGACAATAAATTATTTATTTAGCACTGAATAACGACTCACAGTCATGGAATAGTGATTTAATTACCAATCAAAACCTGAATATTAATTAGCAGCAAAAAAATTTTGATTGATTGCAAATTTGCTCCAAAATATCGCATGTCGAATTCAATGTTGATTATTTTGCAATACATTGGCATTTATTTTATCATACAAGATTTTTTAGCATTTCAATTAGCATTTTTTGCGTTAAAATTAACAATCAAAACTTTCAAATTTAGTATTGATATACTTAAGCTATGGGATATTTACGAGAAAGTACTCCAAATGCAACCAGTAAATGATGATAACATGCTTTCAACTTGTATTCGTTCACGAAACCTCAGGCAGTGGTATCAAAAACCAGTACCTTTATTAATCCTTCTGTATCTTTTAACTTCATGGATTATCGTTGGTTTATCTACTCATTATCATATTCGACATGGCACAAAACCAAAGTATATTTTGCATCGTATTCAATAAATCATTTAGTTAAAAGAAGTTTCAATTTATATAATGCAAGATTTTAACGCGAACGAATTAATTTGCTCTTACACACCGAATTTACAAAATTCAGTCACAAATTTGATAAATTCCTAACAAATGTAATTTTAGAGCTCTCAAAGAACAAATTTTTCTTGCATTTTCGATAAAACAAAACATTCAAATGTTGTTTCAAAAACCTAAAAACCATGCAAAGGTTATAACTTGTATGTTTGGAATACGATTCTTAACTATAGTCTGGATTATTGTTGGACACACATTTGCTTTTGTTTCGGTGATAATTTTTTTTACGTTTTGAATTTAATCAAAATTTTCACTTTTTTCAATTAAATATGCAACTTGCAAGCAGACTGCACCTTTCGATTGATTTTACTTTGCATTTTTAAGCAAAAATTTTGCATCAAATTGTTTTAGTTTTTGTTTTAATTTGGCACATTTTATCAATTGTAGGGATATTTTTTTGCTTAAAAATACATTATTATTTTTACAATTTAAGCCACAAATAAAAAATATCATCCAATATCGCCATGATATGACTAGTAATTTCTTAAACCAGTGGCTCACCAATTTTGTTCTTTCTGTTGATATATTTTTTGTCCTCGGTGGAACAGTGAATGCATACGGTTTTTTCCTAAATTATAGAAAATTAGGTGAGTATTTCATTAGTAGATAATTTAAATAAGATATAGTTCGAAATATTTGTGAATGACATGCACAATAATTATCTATTTCAAACAAATGAAATGATACCACAATTAATTATATTCAATTAAACGAAAGCAAATATAAAGTTTTATCTTACAAAAACACAATTTAGTGATAATTTTAAGAAGTTGAGTTCTGATTTAGAAAAAGACAAATACTGTATTAAGTGCGATGGTTAATCTGATACTTGCAGAAAAGAAGCCAAGTTGGACTTCAGTCATGTTTTGGCTGAACTTTTATTTTCATCGCATACTTCGCTTATGGCCAGCTTATTTTTATACCCTTATTGGTGTAATTTTTTTTGCAAGTTTACATTACCGATCAACGTGGCCAATGTATGATCCATTGACACAATGTCCAAAGTATTGGTGGCAAAATTTATTGTTTATAGCAAGTTTGTCCAACCACCACTGCATGGGGTGGACCTGGTAAATTATTTCTCATTTTATTTATATGAAATCTGATAATGCTCATAAATTTGAAATATTGACTTAGAAAGAATTCTTGAAAATATGAATTCCTATTCAGTTATGAAAAAAGTGCCTCAATAATTGCCTGCTTTCTATCAACTGTATATTATTGTGAACAGTCATGTTAACGATGTTCATAATGTTAATAATGAGATTAATGATAATATCAATCATTATCATTAATTATAATGCCATAATAATGTATATAGTATGCATTGTACATCATGGTAGCAATAACGATATTCAACATAACTTAACAGCACAAAAATAAGTTTAAATTATTTTGTGTAACAAAAAATTTTAGTCATGCATTTAATAATCACTCACGATATTTTAAATTAAACGGTACATTGAAAGACTAATATATCAAAAATTTCAGGTACGTAAGTACTGAATTTATTTTTTACCTGTTATCACCCATATTTTTGTTAACTTTTGTTCAAAATACAAATCACGGCTACTTGCTCTCAATTGTCTGCATTTCCTTATCGGATGCAGCACGAGCATACAATATGATTGCGAATAATATGCCACCGACACAACTTGGATGGTCTGAGCCCCATATTTATAATTCAAATTTTATGGAGGTTAAAACAGTTATTATTTTTGCTAATATTCGGTACAAAGAAAATTTTCCAAATAAATATTACGATAATTTTTGGCTATAGTAATAATTATAGTACATACAAAATTTGATATATGGATACAAAATTTGATATAAGATTATATCTTAATGATCTAATTGCTAGAAAAATAGAAGCCAGAAAAAATGATTAATATGATAGTTTCTTCAGAAAATTACAAAATATTAATTGAGAGTACGAGTAGCGAAAAGAATTGAGCTTTGGAAAAGCAAATATTTGCTTTTTTATTTATTTTTGAACAAGACTACAGTTAATCAAACAGACCTTCCAGTATTTTTACCAAACATGTAGTTTACCAAAAAATCTTAATCTCTTACGCCTAATATTAGAAAGTGTCATATCTATTATCTGTTTGAAGCAGAACTTAACAAGAAAAGTTTGGATTCAATTTACTACTAAAATGCAAAAAAAATGATAAAAGAAATAAAGTTAACTTGATTTTCCAAACTTCATGACTATGATAATTATAATTCAAATTTTCATTTGAATAAATTTAACAAACATGTAATCTAATGTTAATCGTTAGTGGTTTTATAAGTTTTGATAATATAATTTATATTACAATTACTGAATATTGATTTAGAGGTTTATCTATAGGGTATGTAACGAACATCTTTATCATTAGTCTATAATATCAGTACTTTATTTGCAGCATTTTTCGGCAACGTATATCAAACCACAATTCCGAATTGCTCCATACATTATCGGTTTGTGCTTGGGTCACTGTTTAGCGCAAATTCAGTTGAAAAAACTTGGGGATATAAATCTTTCGAAGGGTTTTCTTGTGTCTGCATGGATTTTAGCGATTCTCATTGCTTTCATTTCAACGTATGGTTTATATCCAATCTTAATGGTAATTATTTTTCCATCCATCATTAACCTGTTTAGAATATAATTGTTTTGACAAACAAAATTTTTAATTAAATTTGCTTTAGTAAGCTAAACTTTTGATAGCCAATATCGTATTCATGAAAGTTTGGAAGTAGTGTGATAACTCGGTTAACATCACTTGGAAATATTTTAAATTCTAGCATTTTTTTGAACTTGCTTATGTGAACTGAGCATCTTAATGAGGTTTGAAACTATTAATGAATCAGCAGCTAATATTCCATTTCACAAAATTATTCTTGCATATTTTAAACTGAACCCAACCAATTTTACTTTTAAATTGAAATCAAACTTGAGAATTATTTTTGTGAAGTTACTTTTAGAACTCTAATTGCAAGATTTATTATCTGCTTTATGGAGCACTTCATCGAACTGCATTTGCAGTTTCCATTGCCTGGATTATTTATGCATGCCATAATGGATATGGTGGTCTAATTAATAGATTTTTGAGCTGGGAAATATTTTTACCATTATCAGTATTATGTTACTCGGTATGATATGCTTCATTTAATTTCAGTACTGAAAATAGCTATAGTGTTCAAAATGATAAATGAAATTTTAATTCATGTAAGTACGGTTAGATAAGTCTCATTAGAGTTTTCTGTTAAAAAAAATTAGATGTAATTGACTTCAATGTTTATTTACTCACTAAATTAAACTGACAAAGGTTCACATATTACCAATACGATGCTTCGCCTTTCTAGTTTTTTCAAACACTTTCCATCGTTGCGAATCAAAAAAATCACTGACAACTCAAATAGTTTCAGGTATATCTAAGTCATTTTCCCGTCGTATTTGCAACATACCTAAGAATGCCTTTTCCATATATCTATAAAAGCAAGCGGTGTTTCCTGCTCAATATCTTATTGAATCTAATCTTCTCTTACATTCTTGGTTTACAAGCTTCAATCTTATCGGAATTTCCTGCATTAAATATCGAGCGATGCATCCGAAATTATCATTTGAAGAAAAAACAAGAAAAAGCGAGCAGTAATGATAAATGTGATAGTGGTATGAAAATAATGCAATCCAATTCTTGAAAGATTAAGATATTGTTTGAAAGCAACCTTAAGAAAGGTGAAGCACACTATATGATACAGAAGCATCGATTTAGGTACTGGAATCAATATAATCCAGTAATGACTGCAAATATGGATCTTCAAGGCAGACAATTTGGTCAGTTAAATACCAAATCATCTGTATATTAACTCTAAGAATGTGCTTCACTTTCACTTATCCTAATATGTGCAGCGAAGACCACCGGTATTGTAGTTAAAATAATTGCAAGAAAACGATGAAAATGAAAATATTAGAATAAATGTTGGTCAAACCGTCACTCGTAATTAGACAAGAACTGTATGGTGAAAATATATAAAATTTGATGTGTAAAACCTCAAATACAATTAAATAAATATTACTTGTTTACCAACTACAATTTGATAGAGTGGATAGTCTATTTTTGTAATTACAACACCTACACGTTTCGAATTTCTAGCATTGTAAACCTTAATGTATGAGTTCGGTTGCAACTTTCCTGCAACTAACAATATGCACCCCTTCCACACGACATAAGTTTCAGACATAAATAACAGTTTTATTAACCTTTACATAGCCAATCATGAGGCATATAACAACTTTGGTATCTTAAATGAAGAAATACAATACAGGATCCTGATCCTTAAGTGTATTCAAACAATGGATTTCCAACGAATGGTGGGAAATCAAAGTCTATAAAACAAGTAATCAAAATGAGTTTGATTTCTAGTTTGGGCTTAATGAATTTTTAAAACCACAATAAAAGTTTTCAGAACTCATGAAACATACAGAGCGGTTCTTTGATTCTAAAGGAAAGTGAACACTGTTTGACGATAAACGTGATAAGTATGACCCATATAAAAAGTAGAAGTGCAATAATCCCCTTGTAATTCAATTTTGGCTCACAGTTTCTTTTTTTCCCAACTGTCAGTAATCGATTACTTCACAACCAAGTAGATTAACAACAGATCAAATTATGTACAAATCTTTGTTTAGCTCTATGCCATATATAACGTGCAGATGTTCAACTATCAAAAAAATCTGTTAGCTGAAAATAGTATTAAAAGGAAAGGATTCATTTGTTCTGTTATCATAATATCATTGACGTACATCAGGCTGTGATTAATTTGATGTACGTGGATTACATCATAATAATGGAAAAGATAAAAAATATAAACAAAGAAACCTAGCAAAAGTGAAACAAAAAAGTACAACCATGCATAAAAATAGCGCGCACAGATAAATTCAATGGAAACTGAAGATTCAAATATGAATATCTAAAACAATTTCACCTAATTATGTCTTCTGACGTAGTGTAATAAAGGAACTGGATGAACTTTAGGAATACAATATTTTTTACTGTTTATAATATGGCAAGTAACTTCAATAAATAAGATTTTCATCAACGACTCGATAAGTACAATACTGATTACAGGAATGATTGAGCTTACAAACTAGTCGAAAAATAAAAAACAAGTTACGCAAAAGGCTCGAACGCAATTGTTCAATTTTATATTTTATCATTTATCCTATACGCAAATGCTTTGCACACACTGTTGAAAAGAAGATTTTAACTTACAGAGTCTTCCTTCTTTTCAAGAAATGAAATTATCATAATTTGCTTCAATGAATCATCTTGCATACAAGAGCAGTAGAAAATGAGTACAAATTCATTTTACAAACGAATACCCACCGAGTCACATTAAAAGGCATTGTTCATGATCAGCAACAGTTGTATTGCTTACTATCGAACTTCTATCTCTTTCGACACATTCGCCATTTACTTCATCCTTTTCTCGAGGTGGAGTAAACGTCCTTTTAACTAATTCCATTGCAGCGAGAGTCGGTACTGGTTGGCTTTGAACTGAATAATTTTTGGGGATAGTTCCATTTAATGCAATGTGGCTATCCAATATAAATGAATATCCTAGAAGTTTTTTCATTTTTTAAATAAAATAAGCAGCATATTTTACTAGTAATTTTTGAACATATGTACATAAACAACAATGCGAAAATTAATATCTAAATAAATATTTTTCGTGATTAAATAATCTCAATGATTGACCGAAGTCAATCCCTGAGATTATTTAATCACGGGAGAAATGAAGGTTATAGAACATCGAATTTAGAATAAATCGACAAAATTAGGCCCATTATTGAACAGGCTTTCGAGCTTTTCTAGATCAGTTACCTTCCCTCTTTGTATCTTTTTAATGTTAGTGAAACTCTAATTTTACAGAAAAAACACACCCGGTTTAAATGGAATGCTTTGATTAGTAAGTGTTGGTGTCCTTTCATCGACTGTAGATGCCGTTCCAATTACTTGTCCATATGAACTTTTGTTTGTTAATACACTATTATTAAAATCACAAGCGCATAATTCTTTACTACCTGCACCACTTTCATTCGTTTCTCCAATCATCAATATGTGTCGCTTGTAAGCGTCGATCAAAGCCCGATAACCAAAGCTGGAAAAGAACTTTTTTGCTAACCTATTTTTATACCTAAATATTTTCATCATTTAATCGTGAGTCTAGAAAAATAGAAAATAATATCAAAGATATTCTTAACATATATGACATTCCTCTGAGCAGTCACAAGAACATATTTTCAAAGATTTGTGAAACACAAGATTTACAATTTTAGAAAAAACATTACCAACTGCTGACAGCCCAAATTTCCAGTTGCTCTAATCCTTTAAGCAATTCGTCAACAGCATGAGAACCACAATTTTGCACAAATTCTCGAGTGAAATGTTTCCTGAGAAATGATACGTCACGCCGTAACAAACAAAGCTAGAAATAAAGTAACCAAGAATTGAAAATTATTTCTATTTACAGTCGAGTAATATAATTAGCAGTTTTCTTTTCACAAATATAACAAGCCATCTAAATAAATTATTTTATTCAACTCTTTTTAATCTTGCCAAAAAAATGATCTACTTTACCTTCCAAATCTTATAATGAGAAGTTCATCGTAAAAAAAGTATAGTGAATCTTGTTTACAAATCTTAGTTATGAAATACAAACACTAAAATGAATCAAAATGAAGTGAAAAAAATTTTTTGAATGAAAGTTTAAAAAATGCATTCGAATTCAGTATACTCAACTAAATAAAACTTTCATACCAGGAATGTCCAGTTAGCATAGCCAGCTTCGTACATCATGTCTAACATATATTTTAACTCCAATTCACTTTCTTGAGTTCCACGCGCAGCAATTTCACCACAGATTTTTTGGAAACCTTGAAGTAAACATGTTTATGTAAGTAATACCAATACAAAGCTAAAAGTAGCAAGAAGAAAATTCCCTTTAATGTATGACGGAAGCAGCTTCTCTTTCTTAGCTGCTCCCACCTTTCTTGCATCTTATAATACGATTAGAATAAAAAACCAAGTAACCTTCCCAGTCACTGCCCGAATTAGAAATGCATTCTGCTGATGGCGTACTAACCGCAGATTGTGCACATACCAACTCTTTTTTATCTGCAAAAATAAATTGGATAGTTTTTTAGTCCGAATTAAAGATCGAAGTGGATCATACTCAAAAATTACAAAAAAATATTACCTTCTATGCTTTCAGTAGGTATTGAATTTGAAGCCTCAACTGATAAATTTTGTTGTTGTTCTTTATTACAAAGCGGAGTACGGTTACTCGCAGTAGATGCAAGTGCTAAATACAACATGACGGAGCATATATTTTTTGATATTCTTTTCTTTAGAATTATGATAAAAACATTATCTGAAAACAATCAAATACTGATGAAATTGAGCTTTTAAACTTCTAGTATAACCCACACTGTAGACTTTTCAGTGACCTATTGCTTGCCGAAATTTTGATGCCTTCTATTCGTTTTGACAACTGCTCCATAATACTCTGACTTACTAGCGGATAAGGCCATTTGAACTGTGTATGCAACCGCATTAAAGCCAATGCAAAATCACTGATTTGGGCTACATTATGCTGCTGCATTTGAAGCCATCTTACTAAGTCGAACTCCAAATATGCAGCAAATGCACCTAAATTTTAAAAAACCATAGATAAAGCTATACTATAAAAACTCATAACTATCTCTTGTTTATCATGTTTAAAAGCTTTTGAAGCTGATTAATTCAGAGATTCAAAAAAACACACATTTTAGTGAATAATTTCCTAGCCATACATTGCGAACTACAGTTTTATCTTCAGTGGTATAATCCAAACTATATTTTGCCATACACTTCAAGACTTTTCAGCAGAAAATTGCCAACCTAAATCCTGAATACTACAGTCTTCCAGCAAATGGAGAGCATGTCGATTTAATACATCATCAAGAAAAGAGAACATCAACGCATTAACTGGACTTGGTGGCGCATCTAGAGAATTCAATCTCTGAACTTTCTTTCCAACTGATTCTTTTCGTCCCAGTAAACCATTACTAGAGATACCATCCTGCTGTGACTGTCGTAGCCGTTTCGTCATACCTTCATTAAATAAAATGTTTAAATATGTTCCATAATTTGAAAATCTTCTGTGGTTTTTATCGATTCCAGATTTAAATGAAAACTGGCTAATATAATTTCATAGTAAAGCAAAGCAGGAGTTGGGTAGAACGGATACAGTCCCGTTCGAAAATAGAGTAATGCCTAACTTGGTGCAATATAGCTTCCAAAAACAAAAGATTTTGTTTCTTCACTGTCATTTGTGGATCTGCGTGTAGATATACGTGACATGACACTTGCTACGTTGCGATGAGGCTTCGAACACGGAGTTCGCAACGGATAATTGGTGTCGGATGGATCAATAGCGCGAAGAAAGCGAACGATATCACGTGCTGTTAACCATTTTCGTTTTGAGAGAGTTTCTTCTAACAATATTGTAGCATGCTTTAAAAACAGCACTTACAGTAAAATTTAGTGAGCGTCGAACGAAATGTGATGACGAATAAACAAAAAAGTATTTCGTATGCAAGCATCAAAAACATAATTTCTGATGATTATACCTACATATAATACACTTTAATAAATTAATGAAATCTATGAATCATATTTGTCATTCGATTGTCCAATTCTCATTAAAAAAATAAAAAATTTAAGAAAACTGAAATATAATTCCTCAAGCCAAAAACTCTAACCTCCTGACTGGCAGACACACTTTCCATATTTTGCAAAATGATTAAGAAGCTAACGGCCGTTTCAAGTTGTCCATCATTAATACATTTTTCAAAAAGATCACGTGGATGTCCTGTTACAGCAAACAAAGCATGCCACAAAGCTAGTTCTGTTTTTCGTGCACAATGAGCAATTGTTTGCAGATAATTTGGAAATTTTTGAATAAAAGCCACTACACGAGGTAACAACGGATCTGCAAAACAACAAGTATTGAAATGAAGTTGTTTTAACTTCATAGTTTATATTCATGTTGTAATCAATGAAGAAATCCTTTGCAATGAAGAAAAAGTATTTTTTTTTCTAGCATGCAAAAGATAAGTTTCGCAAATAAAAAATGCAAAAGTTTTCGCAAAAAAAAAAGTAACACGCCAACAATATTACAAAAATAGTTTTAAACATTTAACTTTTATATTTAGAGATATTATTGTCTTATCTAATGAGAAATTACTCAAGAAAAAATAGTTCCAAAGATTTACGGTAAAAAATAATGAAACCTATGAGTCATATTTGTCATTCAATTGTCTAATTCTTTATTGATGAAATATAGGTGAAAATCAGACCTTACATAAACCGACAGTCTTGAAAAATCCAACCTGGTATTGGATCTGATGATGTCGCTTCTTCTTCTAATACATTATGTAATAGCAATTCTAGTACATGACCGAAATACGGTAACTGATTACACGTAGCAGCAATTTCTAATGCATACACCCCCAAATTTCGCTTTAAAAGCTGTCGCAATAAATGATGAAGAAAAACCTGAAAAATGAAAAAGAAATTAATCAGCATGTAGACACGTAGTTGAGCTATTTTTCTTCTAAGTATAGCTAAAGCAAGCAATTCAAACGCTCTACATGAAAAATTTTTGAGAAAAATGATCGGAATTGATGAGGTACATTTTTTGGACCACCTGTCTTAATCAAACAGCACTGCAGTAAAACATTTAAGAGCTGATAAGCCTAACATCAAAGATAGATCTGATTCACCTCACTTTTACGATGCAAATTATATACTGGCAAATGCTTCCTACAGTCTGTTTTATCTGAATATGCCGGGCAACTTTCCATACCAATCGCCAAGCAGTCTCTACTACATATAACTGCAATACATAAGAGTGTTACGAAAAATCAATGAAAACAGAAGTGACCATTTTTAAATTCTCACATAATCAAAAATGCTGATAGAAACATCAATGATACTCTTTTTCAGACAAACCAATAAATCTGTCTCACAAGCTTTTGAACAAATTCTTTTAAGAAAATTAATTTAAATTAAACACCGAGGGGAGTGACGTCCAGTTCAAACGGTAACATGATTCTTTTGCTGATGAAAGTATGGTATGAGTCGAATTTGGCACTACTGTCTCTTTCTGAAGTAAACAACGGTATCCATACCTGAAAATCAAACAGATATGAAACAGAATGAAAGGTTATCCCAGTTTGTTGACAACACCTGAATTTATTAATGCAGAATATGGATCACCTTCATTCCCTTAACACCACAATTAAGCCATAAAGCATGAGTTAGATGAGGTTTACGTTCAAAAGTACTGTTCATAGCCACTTCATGCCATATATTTTCAACATAAGAAGCTATCAATATTGGTTGACTAAGCTGAAAAAAAGTGGTTTTGGAAAAAGTTGGCAATCAAAATAGTTTTGCAACATAACGTGTTTGTTATATTGCAAAGTCTAGAAATAGGAAACCACAAAACCAGGCTTTAAAAAAACACTCTCTGTTTCTAAAAAAACCAAAGTCAGGAATCTAAAAAATTATAGAAAAACGAAAATACGACTATTTATTCAAAATCTTTCATTCTTAGCTAAACATTGTAGACCTGAAAATATGTTTCGTCATCCTGATCATCTTCACTGTCAGATAAATTACTTACAACACCATCTCGCTTAACAGGATTAACCATTATCAGTCGTCCACAAACATTCAGTAAAACCGTGTCTACTCCATCGCAAAATTTTACAGCTAAAATTAAACAGTTCATATTTGGAAACAATTTTCTTGAAATCTTCACATTATCATCGACTGTATCATGTAAAGAGACTCACGTGAATCATGGTTCAATGCCGCCAGTTCTACGGAAAGAACACAGGCTGCATGAGGCACTAAATCTTGAACACGTATTTCCACACATCTATAATGAATGTGTTAACAAATCAAGAATTCCTTAAAGCAGTATCTAGACAATTTTAAAATAGTCAAGAAGTCACTAAAGGTGGTAGAAAACATCCTCAACTGAATTATCATGATTTCAAAGCATGAAACTATAAAGGTCTTATCTGAGAGCGCATAATTTTTGCGCCGTGAATAATCACCGATACACAGAAATAAAAGACCTATCTAAATCACCTCAAAAAAAAAAATTTGAATATGTAATTTTTTGCAGTATTCTCTTCCCTTTAATGATATGATGACTTTTTTAAATACCTGTCTAGTCGTATTACTTGTTCTTTATTTTTGTGATTCTTTTCCAGGAATATAGTGAAAATAAATATGCATGAATCAATATCAAAGGTAATCAATTTGTTATGCCTGGAAAAAAGGATAAAAAGTCATTTATCAAATTTCTAAAAATTTCTTGATAATGGTTAATTAGAGTAAAAACAATAAATAGCTGCTTTCTGAATGTGTTATGCAATGTTTTTTTTTACTCAAATTTTTAATCGGGAGTAGATGCTAAAAGATTATTTAATGAACTGCATTACATGCGAAAACCCGAAATAACTCACCGTCGAGTCAAAAGAAGTATTCTTGAACTAACAGGATGCTTGATACAAAACTGATCATTTAACTGATTTTCTAAAGGATAAAATCGTAATTCTTCTTTACAACGATCAGTATCATAACAAGCAAGCACAACATGCTCATAACATATCGTCATTCCTCCAGTGACAAACATATCTCTTTCCTTAACAGTAGATAAGATAACGCTGATCACGAAAAGAAGTACAAAAAGTAAAAGTTGAAGACAAATTTCTTTCACGACTGGAAGACCAACTTTTCAAAATGTTTCTTGCACTTTTTTCGAAAACATGAACTTATTAAGCACTTTATAATATTATAAATTTCAATCACACGGATTATATGCAGTAACTTTTGTATGTTTGGTACTGACTGGCAGATCGCATCAAAAAGAAAATCTCAACTATGATTTCAGTTTAAAAAAATAAAGCAGTTATATTAGTTATCAAATTGTTACCTGTGATTCATTTCCAAACATGCGCCACTTACATGCAGCAAGATTATGATGTATGAACCCTCTCGAACCTGCAACGGCAAGCCACTGTCCACAATCATCCATTTCAACTAGCTAAACTGTGATCTACTTATGTTTTGAATTTAAGACAAAAACGTTTCAAATGTTGGAAAAAATAAAGCTAAGCTCATAAAGTCGTTAAACTGTGTATGTTCATTTTTCAAGTAATACAATTATAAAGAAACTTTCTCTATCTTCACTTCATTCTCACAAAATAAGTCGCTATTAATCAGATAAAATTATTTACCCTGATAGGCCAATTAGATGATAAATAACTGCTAGGTATAGGGAGCACATGCCAAATGCTGTGAGGTGCACTAATATTTTGTTCTCGTTCTTTCGCAGCACTCAAATAAATATGCTTGTCTGAGAGAAAAATAATTCTCTCAGTGCTTTCCTGCAATTAAAAATATATAAACTGTTCAAAGAGCTCAAAGAGCACAAATACAAAGAAGAACTCTGTGATCAAAAGCAGTAGAATTATTCGTTTGCTTCTAAATAAGCTTCTTAAATTACAGCTACTCTATACAGCTTTGAAACAAATCTGGTTTAACAAACTCACAATGCCATTTGAATTCACAGAATGTGCTATAGGTAAGACATGCAACCCGACATCGGTAGCCAGCCACAAACTGAATCCTTCTGGGCCCCAATCGACCCACTGGTAGGAATTCGCAGCATGGAAGTCCCTAAACCAGTTCATAACTCTATAATACTGATAAAAACGGTAAAGTATGGTTACGAACCAACTGAAATTATCATGTGTGCAATTCTGAGCTTCATGATAATGCAGATATAATGTAATGAGGAGTACAATTCTTCGAACATTTCACAACAAACTCTTTACTTATGTACTACATTAAAATCTTTCAAATATAATATTCAATGACAAAACATGCACAACGAAGATGATGGGGAAAAACCTATCACTAGACGATTCGAGAGAGCACCATAACTGAGCACCAAATGAACTGAATATTGCAACGATTGGCAATGTACTTGAATCACCTTCACGTTTGTCACGCAGCAATGGTGACCAGACCGCTGTTAGGGCAGTACCTTGTGTGTGGCATTCTACATGACGAACTTCACCCATCCGATTCAACAATTCTGAATTGCAGCAATCATTATCTAATGAGATAAATATGAGAAATGGATATGCAGGCAATTTCTCCCAAAATTTCGATCTTATTTCAGCTTTTCAAGTAGACAGTTATCCATATAAAAAATTGAAAATTCTGACAATATCACTTTTTTACATGAATCAAAACGAACGAAGAAATAACACACAAAATAAAGTTGACAGAGGAAGAGAAAGGAAAATAAAACACGAATTTTAATTTGAAACTAAAACTTAGATTGGCAGCAAACCTGGTCCATTCTTTACTTCCAAAGCTATGCGATATGTGCATGTTAGTGAGCCATTCCCATCCTCTAAGTGAAATACAGCAATATCACCACTGAAAACGACCAAAGCCATTTTTGATAGAGAATTGTAAATTTGAAAATCCACAAACTTTCAAAAGTACGTACTTTTTACAGCCATAAACAATTAATCGATACTTGTGGTTTACTGTAGTACAAACACCATCATTCAAATGCAGTGCCCATACCCCTAACAAGTCCTGAAAAGGACTCAAAAAAACCATCTTCTTAATGATGAGAGACAGACTATAAATTTTAAAAGTTTACTTTGTTTAATGCTACTAGAAAAAGCTCTACTATCCGATAAATCACTTAACTTCCTTCCATGAATCTAAATACCAAATCTTTGGCCGCTACATTTCATTACAAAATTAGTCACAGATACAAAAATAGAAGGAATCTAATTAAAAATGCAAACAGATGGAAGGTATCACTAAAAAATAGGAAATAAAATATGTGCTGTTTTTATATTCTATTGAAAACTCGTTAAAAAATACTTTTGGCAGGAACTTTGATGAAGGTGATGTTAAAAGAGCAGCGGTACCATTGGAAAGCACTATACTAAATCCACCAATCAAAGGAGCATATGCCATATCAACAACATGTGCCCCAGATTCTTGTACATACTCAGCTAAATAAATTAATACCTGAGCATAATTGCAATGCCTTCTTTATAAATTCAAATAAAAAAAAATTAGAACATCACAATTATATTTCAAAATGCCCGTTTGCTGAAAATAATGAATAGATTTCACACACTGTTCCAACTTACTTTTAGATTGTAACTGATCGACTGCAAAAGGAATATCGAGTAAGTTGAATGAGAAAGTTTTATCAACTATGCCTTCCCACGATATGCGATGTAACCAACCATCTTGTAAGCAAACGAATAAATCATCCCGAAAAGGCACGATACTACAACATAAAAAAAATACAGCAAGATAGTATGAAATCAAAAAATCATAAAATAAAAAATACCCAGTTCTACGAATCAATAAAATACTATTCTTTTTAGAAGAAAATCATCTGTTTTTGTTGAGTTGAAAGATTTTAATTAACTCATGACAATATAAACCATCGAAAAATTTAAATGTCCAAATAAATAACATCTAAAGGCTTGCCAAATCACTAACCAAGTTGATGTGCTATAAAGTCGCGCAACAACTGATAAATATGCTGCAATTTGAGGCCTTTTTTCTTTAATGAATAGCTCAGAAGAAGTACGTCTTAGATGCACTTCGAGTGGTTCAGTAAAGGTGAAGGACTGTTTATCATAAGATATATCCAATCCGTATAACAGTAAACAATTTTTAGACGTCTGAAAAAGTTATACTAAACTGGTGCAGTACATATCGAATGCTCATTTGCAAAAATTTTTTACCCTGTTCATAATGAGAAAATTTGACTCATACTCACATACACAGTAACACTATTAACAATGATGTTTACAACATTTTCAGTTAGTCACAAATATTAGCTATAAAAAAACCTTCATAAAACAGAAATTTAATTGTTGAACTTATAAAGCAGTAAAAACGATATTTACATGAATTATGAAACCTATTCATGGAACTAACACTACTTGACAGCTACAACACAGGAACCACATAAAGGTCCAGAAATCATAATAAAGAGAAAATCCATTGCAGATTAAATCACAACACTAATCTACACTGCATGAATTTGAAACATTATCAAATATGATAAGAAATCACGAACAAACCGTAAAACATATAGCAGTAGAATCATTTCGCCAATAAACTTTCCGATATTCACCCTTTTTTTTTGTGTCTTCTTCAGATCGTTTAAATGTGCAAAGCAGCAACTGAGGCTAAAAAATTCGACACATAGTCAATACTATACAAATGAAGTTCCAAACTTTTTAATTTTCGAAAAAAGACGTAGACCTCAAATAAACAGAACTTTTGAAAATTTAATAGCAGTCGTTAAAAATACAAACAAATGATTTTTAAAAGATGCCTGAATCATGTAGTGAGAGAAAATGCTCAATGTTTTTTAAATAAAACCATCTTAAATAAAAAATGCAGGGAATTCTCATAGTGGATATTCTATAAATATCAGTAAATTTGATTTAATAAATTTTACAGCTGTAAGTAGAATATTTAATATACATACATGCGCTAAATATATGTAAAAAATAGATGAGGTGACAGCAATAAACAGAGTCTTGTCACGGTTCCCGACTACACAATGTACACGTGGCTTATAATTTTCGCTGCTTTTGCTACATCCAGGTAATCGTAAGCTGTGCTCACTACCATCCTAAAGAAATCAAACGTGTATAATACTTGCGAAAAAACATGAAATTTAAAGAAAAATGCTTAAAATTTTTTCTAACAAAACCATCTTCAAATGTTTACTGCAGAGCATTTTCATGGCGGTTACTCCATAAACATTAGCAAATCCGATTTCATACAGGTGTATATTTGTAAATTGAAAACTTGAGAACTTATCGCATGGAATGTAATTTATAATTTTTAGCAGCTAACAAAATAAACTAATCGAATTTATAAAAAACGGATACAGGCCAATTTTTTCCTGCATTACACAACCGATTTGAATTTGAAGGTTACAAAAATATCAATGCAGAAACAAGGCAATGGGAAGTTTCTACAATAATATAAAGTCATCAAAGTATTCAAGCACAACCAATCAGACGAGAAACTGAGTTACGACACTATTTTTCAAAAGAATCATTGATTCCTTACATCACGATGAAAAACTGACTAACTCTGTCCTAAAACTTCATTTACGATTGCACAACCGTAGCAGTAGTTCATTAAATGATAAAATCAATCCTTAGAATCATTAAACATATCTCTTAATCATTTATAATCGTCAAAATGATAAGCCTTTCATAAGGACTATTTTAAATTCTGAAACCTGTGGCAGATATTATAGAAACTGCATACAGAATAATGTTCATCTAAAAATTAACTGAAGAAGAAATAGTGCAACTTAAACATTCATTTATCGAATAATTAAAAAAATATCATCATTATTTTAATGCAATTTAACAGCAATTGAAAATGTGATACAAAATTTGTGTTAAAAGCGCCAAGCTTTACAGTTAACATGAGATTTTTCCGTTAAAAGTACCTTAAGTTACTATGAGTGTAATTATTACCGGTAAGAACATAATTATCTCAGTTGATTGACGTGACACCTTTTAATCACCACCTGCTTATTTCAGAGATGATAAACATTATTGAAAGTGCTGAAAAATTACTGAAAAAATTAAAAAAATTTAATTCCGAAAAAAAAACAATTAAAAATGATTAAATATTTCTGCGCTATTTAAACACATTAAATGAATTTCAACATCTAATAGAAGAAATGCAAAAATAAACAACGAATTCGTCTCAGTTAATACACCAGCAATAAATAATTATCAATGAAGATAACTATTTTTAGTGAAATATAAAAGTGATATGGCTGTATTTGTGTTGAATAAAACTGAAGTTACCCGGTAAATTCTTCTCCCATGACCCAGATGTTTTTTTAAATGCATATGACAACAGTGCAAATCTTAAAAAATAAATGAAAATCCACCGTATTTTCGCACTTTTTACTTAAATTTTGTTTAAAAAAACACATCACCATTTTAAAAAAAAGTAAGGCCCATAAATGACTATGAGAAGTCGATATGAAAATTTAACGTCTAAGGTATGGATCAAAATTAAATTAAGTCAACAAGCATATTTCCAGCCAAATTCAAATTAATTATGAATTTTGAACGCGGTATTTGTTTAATTACAATTTGATTATTTAGTGGTAAAAAAGTAATT
>UYYF01000354.1:0-18687 GCA_900618365.1 Thelazia callipaeda
ATTAATGGTTTGGCTGAATTTTCATTCCTCAAAATTATTACTTGAAAATTAAGTCTCATCAAATATGTTTTAGCAATCGGCTATTGTAGTACTGCGAGATTTGTATGACTTTTTACTTTTTGTGTAAAATTAAAGATTAAGTTTAAGTTTTTGACACAATTAATAGCTAACTAACTGTACATGAACTTTGCAGGATATTTTTGTATGCAATAACCATTAAAAATTCACACTCTTCGTATAATAGCAAGTTTATAAAGTTAAAATATGGATAAAGTCGAATTAAAGTTAATTGAATTTATTGGGATATTTATTAAATGAAACATAAAGTCAGCAAAAAATTTGCCTTAAAAAACTTTGAAATGCTGCAAAAAGTTGTAATTATGCAATTATTGGTCAAAGGTGAAAAGAAATTTTGTGAAGTTGCCGACAAAATGTGAACTGATAAGCTTTTCAATGAATTTTTGATAAAATTTACCATTTACGGCTTGCTTGATAACATCTTTATCAAAATGCTATTTAACAATGAAAAAATTAATTTAGTGCATTTTTGCAAATTATCTAAAAAGTAAAATAGTCAGAAAACTTGACAAAACTGTAAAGAATATTATCTGAAAATCTTTTTTAGTCTCGTTTAAGGTTACTATTTAAATGTCATTTTTAAAATGACAAAAAATCATTGATAAGACAAAATATGCTAGGCATTCTTCATGATATGATAAGGTATGTTATCTTGATAAAGTAAAATGTATCACTATCCTTTTACTGTAGAAATAATACTCTCACTTATAATACATATCATTTGACCTCAAAAATAATAAAATTCAAAAATTTTCATCACTTACAGCAGTTTAAATGAAAAGTATTCATCTCGACTTTAATAAAGAGCAAACGTGGAAGATTAAGACCGCAGCATCCATCTTATAACTGAACTTGAGGTATAAATCTATCAAATATCGACCCTCCAACTTATCACAACTTATGATCTGATCAAAGTCCCACTCATCATTTAACAGTTGTAAATAAGAAGCAAAATTTATTCACTATTTATTACAAATCTTAAATTGCAATTTGATATCTAATTTTCATTGTGATATAAAAAGTCTCAGTTTCATTTAATGCGCTTTTGCTTATAATACTTAAGTGAACAAAAATTTACATATGAATTCAGAATAAATTTGTTATGTTTAACTTATATTATAAACAAACTGAACAATTATAAGTTAATCAGAGTAAATTCATAAACAAAAAACGAAAAAT
Organism: Thelazia callipaeda; assembly: GCA_900618365.1. Classification (NCBI taxonomy): domain Eukaryota; kingdom Metazoa; phylum Nematoda; class Chromadorea; order Rhabditida; family Thelaziidae; genus Thelazia; species Thelazia callipaeda. The sequence goes on from UYYF01000354.1 coordinate 1,258, forward strand.
TATGCAATAAAAAGATTTAATTAATATAAGCAAAATAGAAATTTGCATATTCTTCATATAATTTGAATGTAATCTATAAACAAAAAGATTTTTTACTTTTGAAATTGAGAAAATGCGAAAGAAAAATGATGCTTGGTTCTAATTTTAACTGATAATTATATCAACAGAAGAACAAACGTTGGCTATAACCGACGTTTGCTGATAATAACGAGAAAATGACAAATTATTTTGAATATTTTTGGCGTCCTTTCAAAAACTCAATATCATATCGATAATAATCGAAAATGACATTTTCTTTACTAATTGACGTACTATGATTTTTATTACTTGATTTTTTTTTTGGAATTTTGTCAATTATTTGTTTATATAATTGAAAATGACGTAATTTAAATCTAAGAAAAATTAACACAAAAAAAATTAATAATTTATAAAATGTAAAAAGTTTTGTTAATTTCCAAAATTAAAATATTTTGTTATTTAAAATATTTAGCAAAAAATTGGCTTTCAATGATGAAAATTAATTTGAAAGTTTTAGATGTAAGAATAAATTTGAAACAAGTTTATAAACATGATAAAATTATACGATTTTCAGAGGATAATAATTGCATTTTTAATAAAGCGAATTAAAGATATTTCTCTGATCTCTGAGCAATTTTAAAAGATTATATTACAGTTTTTTGGCAATTTATACTAATTTTAATGGTAATTTTTCCATTCAGTGCAGTCATTACATTATATGAGTATACTTTTAGAGTACAAAAAGAAAAAATGATTTTTTGCAAAAATTATATTTCATTTTTTTGTTAATAAAAAACAAGTTTTATGTTTAAATGTGCTGGGATTTGAGGACTTGTTATTACTCTCATAAATGATTCAAAGATAAGCGAAATGCCCTCAAATTGTTCGGCAAAATATCCATATATTTTTAATAAAATTAAAATGTTTAACAGCAATCTTGTCCTCAGTAAATTGAACTATTGGAATATTAAAATATTTATTCATTAAATATTTTAGCAGTACTTTATAATAAAGTTACTAGTTAAGCATACTGTACATTGCTATCAAATATTACTGTACTTTAAATAACAGTTTCAATTTTATTAACTAAAAAAAGACTAATGAAAACAGACATTAATTGGAAATGTTCAATATTATCTTTCTTATTTTTGACAATTTGTTTGATACGTGAATAACAAATACATAACAAAATAACCAGTTGGCAATTAACAATCAAAATGCTCAAGCTTAGTTTAGACTAAAAAAATGAACAAATTGAATTTGGTGACAAGCATACACTGTACAGATAGAAAAAGGATAACTGTAGAGGTCAAACTAAACGAATAGATTATTGCAAAGGTTAAAGAGGGCAAAGTAAGTCTACCACCCATTGATGCTGAACTATTTTTTTCTGATGCTTCTTTATCCGTCGTCCAGATGCTTTTAAGACAAGAAGAACTTTTTTTACTTTACTCTCACAACTTTTTTACATTTAAGTTTATGAAATGGTTAAGTGCTCAATACAAAAGTTTCATGTGCGTAAATGATTCGATATACGTAAGGTTGACTGTAGCTTCATGATGCCTTCAACACTTGTGGCTGTTTGCAATTCTGGAATCGTCAAATCACGGCTTACATAATTATTAGGTAGAGCTAACTTTCAAATCATTACTTGCTGGAATTGAAGCATTCTTCAAAACTATCCTTAACTTCTTAAAATTCTGATTTCACCACCAAAACTTGCATAAATTCACAAATTAAGTTAAAATATTGAATGAGTTAAAAATTTTTCTGACTTTCCATACAATTTACTAAATAATCATTTCTTGTTTAGACATTAAAAGTGCAGTAACTTAATTTTGAATGCATTCAATTGGTATTTCTCAAATTTTTCAAAAATTCAAATCCAACGCAAAAAGAATTACTGCTTGTTATTGGTACCACTGGCACTAATACAATGATAGCATTCATTATCAACAATAATAACAGATGAGATATTATTTTTGGTAAATAATTGTGGTTGACAAAGATAGAAAAATAACGCATTACTATTCTAGCTACTATTTTGTGTGTATATTAGCTACAGATATGAATGTTATTCTTAAAAAGACAACAAGAATAATCAAACTGTGAAGAAATTAATATTTCAGAATGTAAAGAAAAATGACAAAAAGTAGCAATTTCTTAGAAGAGATTCCAGTTCGAGATTTCCATTAACCAATTCCTGAATAAATCAATGCACTGTAGCATATATATAATTAATTGTTAATATGTATATAGAAATTATCATAAAAGTTATCTGATTTTGGACTTCCCACTTAATTTAGATCCTAAAAAATAATTAGTAGTAGACGAGTGAACAGCAAGATCAAGTAATTACTGAAGTTACTTAATCATTTAAAAAATTAATCATCATTTAAAAATGATCTATGTCCAGAAATTTATGAACTGTTTGCAGATGAAAAATATGCAAAACCATTAGTAAGCAGAACATAAGAGACCATCTTATATTAAAATTTCTACGATAATAATAATCGAATAAATGATAATTTAAGAAAAGAGTGACTCAAATACGTATTTACACAAAATTAACTAAAAGACGATTAAATTTGCATATGAATTATGCACGGAATTGATCTTGTCTGATGTATGATTGTCTAGAAGTGCTTTTCTTGTCAGATCCCCTTGTCTGCAATTGTCAGGGTTCAGAGGTCAAGCAACAGTCCGTCCTAAAGTTATTGATGGGTACATCCCTCTACCCTACGTCGTAGTTTAATTAATAATACATCGCCCTACCCTCGGTCACTTTGTGCTCTCTGCTTACTTCTTCACCAGCTCATTCCATATAATAATCAAAAATATTTGTCCTCAATATCATTCATACCTCAGCCACCTCCCTCCTAAATTCTAATATCTCGGAATTTTTAAATAATCCAAAGCTGAACTCAAAGAAGTAGCTGTCATTTGACTTTCTCCTCTGCATTGCAAAAATAAATAAACAAATATCATTCGTCTGATTCAAATCAAAATGCGTTTACTTGACTTCTTTCAGTGCTAAAAAATAATATCACTTGCGGAACAAAACCTTATATACAATTACTTAAATGAGCATATCTTTTAAAAACAATACCTTACATAAATACTTCTGCAACTCTGGCAGGGAAGAAAAATGTGCGCATCTATCACATTATTCGATACCTTACTTTACAACGATTTGGGCTTCATATTCCAATTACAATCATTCGCTTTTTCGCAACTTAGGTTTGCAATGAAAGCAAGCATTTCTACAGATTCTTTTTCTAACTTTAATGATGTATTTCCACAATGTAATCGTTTTAGCAAAAACTAGTTTAACCGTAGTCAAAACTCATATTTACAACATCCCAAAACACTTCATACAATCACAAACATATAGCAAGTAATGTGAAGGATATTTGTAGTCTTTATTTCCAAAAGTATTTAAATTTTATTCAGTAAAGAAAAAGATCATACATCAATTTTAGAAAACAAATATCTCATAGTAAAACTTGCGTCAAAAACTGCACAAAAAAGACAAAAATTTAAAGTAAAATACATGCAGGTGACCATACAATCTTTAAGATACAAGTGAGATTGTTTCGGAAAAATTGACTTTGAGGATCCAAAACGCTTGTTATCTTTCATCAATTAAAACAAAGACTATGATTGGTTGAAAAACAGATCAGTATAGAAAAATGATCAACGGACATTGGAAAACTTAGCAATTGCGTGAGAAGTAAATTTCAATGGAACGTTAGTTATAGCTGAACCTGCATTAATTAATGTTTTTGCGCCTGTATCCAATCGAGCTCGGGCAGGTCCTATTATTCGGATTTGCCTGCAACAGAATATGTATTCCACTTTGTACCTTTCTCATCATCATGATTTTCTATCAATTTAGATTGGAAATAATGAGCATGGATTAGCTTGCTTTAAAAACAAACTATAAAACAAGACAGAATAAACAACATGCAAAAATGTAGCGAGTTATCAATTATCAGTTTTTGGACTGCACTGATTTCGGATTTTTACAGACTACTAGTAAAAACATTCTGTTAAATTTTATTATAATAAAACACTGCTGAACAATAGAGAAATAGTTTGTTTTTAAACATAAAAGAACTGCAGAAATTAAAATCTTGTTATGCAACAAATAATCGGAATAAAATTAAAGCATAAGAAAAGAAATATCACCTAATATGAGTATCTCGACCATTCTGATGGTTTTGAACAACTTGAAGCTGAAGGACAAAAGCTCGAGATGGGCATCCATGTGCGTCACGTAAGTCAATAACCTAAAACTTTGAAACATCAAATTGACACTTCTTTAAAAATATTGTACTTTACATAATAATCAGGAAAAGAAAAAATATGAATCAAAATGATAAAGAGGTCACAGCTAGAATTCTAAAAAGTTATATTCATTTGCAATGATGAACATTATAGTGTAAACGAAGCTCAGAAATGCTGATGAGAAAAAAAAATGGAAGTTAACCTGCCACCCAACTGGTTCAGAAAACACCACGGTCAAACCTTCATCCATATCCAAAATCGATGAACCAAGACGTACAACTACTCTACAAAAATTTAAAGAACTACTAAAATTTTCAAATTCTTTATGCTGAGACGACTTCCATTTACTAATATAATTTTACTAGAATGAGAAATAACTTACTTGCTAGGAGTGTAAGATTCGTCAGTTTTATAATCTAAATATAAAAGTAAATAACAAATATCTGTTTTTTTCCTAAATTCAACAGTCACTGTATGAGGCTGTGGACCATCTGACTGCCAATACTGCTCTAAATCATCGTCTAAGAGCTGCTGAATACCAAAGCCATCTGAAATACTCTGTATACATTTCATGATCCCGAGAATACTTCGTAGAATAAAATTCAATTTTTCTAAAACCATTTAAAAAATAAATTGGCTATGCTGCACTACAAAAAGATAAAATCTAAGTTAAATCAATACAGACCTGTTTTGCAACTGGACAAAGTCCAAAATGCTTGATCAGATATATCACGGACATCTCCCACATTATTTTTTGGTAAAGAATCTATCCATTTGGAAGTTGCATTATCTTTTCTTGCTAATTGATCCTCTAGTATATTAATCTCATTCTTCATTTTTATAAGATATTTGAAATTAAAGCCCCTTAGATATTTGAAATTAAAAAATGACCTAAAAATATGCTTCATTAATGAATGAAGAACGAACAACAATATGCTATCACGCTCAATCAGTTTAAGAAAAAAAAGACTGTTTCTCTAGAACGTTCGAGGCGAACTGAAAAAGAACAAGAATTTAGCTGATGTGGGTTAAAAAATGCTCATGATTTTTTGAAGGACTCATGTTTCAGGCTGGCTATTTTAAAAAATTACCGCTGCTGCAAAAGCCAGACAGTTGCAAAAAATTAGTTCAAACAATGAGAAACCATAGTGAAATATGCACAGGTTCAGGAATAAACACTTTCAGACATTTAAAAATAAAACTTTATTAAGTTTAAAATCAAATTTTTAAAGGAAGTAAATAGAGATCAAATATTCAACAACAACCCTTTGGACGATCACAAATATCAGTGACGTGTTTGTTTTTCGTTTAATCCAAATCAGCTTTAATGAAACTAAAAAAAATATTTCAAATAAAATGGGATGGATAAAATATCTTGTTATTTTAAAAATATTTCGTCCTCTTATTCTTCAGTAAATTATTCCATTTCAAAACCCATCTCATCCTGAAACATACAATGTTTTGCATTCTAATCAATGTCTTTTTACCACCTCAATGGTAAGAGAAAATAACAGAAAATGCGTAAATCTGTAAAACTAGTTGACATTAATATAAATTAAAGCTAATGATGCTAACAAATGTTTTGTTTTAATTTAAAAGAAATATAAGTACAAAATGTATGAACAATGAGCAACTTACTATCAATTTTTTCTTTGAAAGGTCAGTATTTTCACAAATTGTTTCCACAATACTTTCCGCTAAACGTTTTCGTTCCTTGCACTGCTTCTTATAAGATTCCAGCTTTGCAACAAGATCTGGTTTTTTTGTTTTATTTATTGCAACTGTTTTTGCAGACTCTTCTACATTACTAATATGAAGTTCCATTTCCTTTATCTAAAAAAGTTCCACAATAAAAATAGACGGTACGAATAGTTGATTAGGAAAATAAAATCAATGCTAATTTAGGAATCTTGATTATCTTTGAAAATTATTTGCAGTTATTATTTACCTCTGTTTTTAATCTCTCCCTCAGAGCATACATTTCTTCAATACTCAGTGAAGTTTCATATGTTTTCAATTCTAAAAAAACATGATAAGTGTTATGTATACCTCAAACTTCATAATTTACTTCTCGATTAAAAAAGTATACCATATGTGATTTCGAAAAAGATAAACTTTAATATATTACATACAAAAATTTAATGAAAAAATTCAAAACAAACTTCTTGTGATACTTTTGAAGAAATGCATTCAATGTACTTCATCCATAGCTTATTTTGAGGCCCACAACACATGTAATATAACTTTGAAGAAAATTGCTTTCGAATTTCGAATATTAAAAAAAATGTTAATAGCATTAAGCATCTACCACTTTTCAAAGCCTTTAGCTCGTTGCTTAGATCAGTTTGACGACTTTTCTTTGAGGCAATAGCTTCATTCATAACACGAAGTTCTTCTTCATTACATTTTTTAATTTTGCTCTGAAAATAATTCTAGCAATTGAGTATGATAACTCTAGCAAAGTTAAGGGAATGAAAAGCAGTTGTAACAATTTTTATTCTTGATTTATTATAAAATGTAATTTCCAGGATCAACTTTTTTCAACATTGTAAGTATTAACCTGATCAGCAAAATAAATCTTTTGCTTTGAAATGAGTTTCTCACACAAAATTTTTCGTTCCACTCCAATATCCAAGCACTTTACAACTTGCTAAAATGTAATATATCTAACAGCACTGTTAATGCTTTTGCTGTGGTAATTTATAGTTATACAGGTGAAATAAAACAGTGAAAGATAAAAGTTTTCAAACTTAATATATATACCATATAGAATCAAAAACTGAACAGAAATACAAAAATTCTTTGACTTCAAAAGAAAACCCAAAGGAAATCGTTTAATGATAATAAGAAACTGGCCGCTTTAGGATATTCTTGTCGAAGATTATTCCAAACATCAACAGCGCTATAAGGACGATTTTGTTGTAGCATGTAATTACATACTGCTTCAATCGCTGTAAGAAGTCTAATGGAATGATAAAAAACGAATTACAACAGATCTCATTCTGAAAAAATATCCTATATGTACTAACAAATGAAGTAAAATTCTTACTAGATTCATCTGGTTGTCCTTTGCTCATTGTAAATAACTGACTTCGATCCAAAACCACAGAGATCTGTCATATTAATGTAAAGTAAAATTATAAACTGCATATGAATGACATTCATCAACCTAATTTTGTACTTTCAACAAGAAACTTCCAGGTATTCATAAGCAAAAATTCTTCTGAATAAAAGTGCAAACAACAGCTCATACACCAATCAAGTAGGGAAATTATTTGCCGCTAAATGTGACCATGAATATTTGATTTTTGAATGAAAGTAATGAAAATGAAATGCATTTTGAGTACCATTTTAAAGTCTAAAAAAAGATTAAAGAACTACTTAAAAAATAGTTTCAGAAAAGTTCAGTATTTTTTATCATGAAACGATGGAGATCAACTTTTATACTTGAAGTCTCTGAACAGCTTACATGCTTATTTCAAATAATATCATTACTGAATCAAGGACTAATATAAATGTAAATAAGCATTTAGCACCAAAGGCAACTAAGGTGGGAACTACCGGTTTTTACAAACTTGCAGAGATCGCATCTTCTTACAATTTTATTTCATTAATTGTTCTTCTTTAATATTAAATATTACTTGCAATTATAAAATTTGAAAAATAAATATCGACAGTGTCAAAGTACAATTTTGCACTCCTGAAAAAACGATACAATAACAGAAGTTAATCTTTAATCACTAGTACCATAAATATGTTACCACATCTGTTCCCATGTATTATTTGAAGTGTACCCAAAATTAATTACATCAAACATCGGTATGTGCTCAATCACTGAAACAGTAGAAAGCAATATTCTCCAACTTTAGCAAAAATAAATCACTTACTGTAAAAGTGATCCAACTGCGAAACTGTTAGTATTACGTCTTAACTGCCTCAGGAAAAACGATCAAAACCTGTTGTCCATTCGTGCTAACACCTGCAACACAAACAGGTTGATGCACATCCTTCACTGCTTAAAATTAAGTGCTCAGTATTCGTGCTTAGTTGGCTGATTAACAGGTAGTTCAGCTACTTCATCGCTTTCCATCCATACTTATTTTCTCTCAGTTGAATCGATGTCTTACCTTTCAACCTAATTCATAACCTGATAGCCAATTCCATCTTATAAATTTCAGTTACTGAAGATAAAAAATAAAACGGAATAATTATACTGCCGATAAATTTGTAAGCTATTACTTATCCATGGTTAGGTAAGTAATACTCATTGGTAATAATAATATCTCAAGAAATAAGACAATTCATTATCAATTACAGTTTCATGTTTTTTAAAAATTAGAATCACTTAAACTAGAATACTAGCTTAAATTTCGTAACAACAATTAACACATTCCAGGCCAATCAATTCACCACTGGCCCAGTTGGCGACTGCAGAAATAAGTGTAGCAGTGACAGCACAAATAGCAGGAAGCAATTCAATTCTTTGTAGTCAGCATGACATTGGGGTAAGACAATACTTATCAATTTCTTACTTTCAATTCACTTCTACACGTGTTCCAATACTACCTCATAACTAATGTAATCAAAACTGAAGTAAATGTCGGGAATCAACACACTTAACACCAGCGTCCATTTTAGTGGCCACATCGAAACAGAAGACCAGCAATAAGTTATTATCCTACATACACTGCTCGAAACTATCACCAAATATGTCAGAGCAAAAACTATCTAAACCGTCGTGAGGAAGCAACTGGGGAGACAAGTCGCTTAGGTGACCATGAGTTTGAAAACCACGATAATGATCAAGTCTAAACTTAGAAAATAATATTCATGCTGTCCATAACTGTATCTAAGCGAATAAAACTCACCCCCTTCAAGTTTAAATCTACAGCTTTTCCTTATTCTCTAATGGAACCGCATAAAATACGCTTTCAAAAATCTTACAACCGTTGCATGTAACCATAATCCTACATCATAATAATTATACGATACACGTATTTTCAGGAAATCCAGCAAAACTAAATATTTTTACCGACATAAAATTCCAATCCACAAAATAATAGAGTGAAAAACAGAATTCCTAAGTTGAAATCAAAATATAAACAAATGATATGCAGCAACCCTTACCGAAAAATCACTGAATGATATACAAATTCTTATACCCAATATATCAGTCTTCCACTACGTATCTATCGAAACAGTACCAAACCCAATTTCTCACTAAATATGAAGGAAATAACTTTTGGAGTGAAGATAAATGCACGATAATTAATGAAACAACTCTGACACAACCAAAAATATTATTATTAACAAAATTAAAAATTGTACAATCATATTACTTAAAGCTATGTAATGACAAGACGTAAATTAGGCCTATTTATAGATTGCTACAGTCATGAAATATTTCCGAAAAAAACCAAAATTTTTTATACAAAACTTTATAGATGTTAATTTATCAGAACCTAAATTCTGCAAATCAAGTTTCGCATTTATAAAACTAAATGTCAACTATCCTTTTGTTTTCACAAAAAATATCACTATTTTTGCTGACTCGCGTTTGATATTAACTTAAACACTCTGAAATACAATCAACAAATGAATGAAAAAAACTTAGTGCATAGTTTAATACAAGCAAACATATACAAAGTTTTAAGCAAATTCATTCATTTATCAATTTTTTTGGATACAGCGCCGCTATGCAGTATCAACTGGCGGAGCTTCCGTGATGAAGTTCGTGGTGTACAGTTCCTCAAATCCTCCGCCATTTCGACAAAATAGCTATCATTTTGTGGGAACTCATCATTATCTTCATGCAATTTCCCTTAAATGAAATCAGGTTCAAGTTTACAACCAACAACCTGTTAGTGTGTCAATCATTTTTTTTTGAAACCAAAATCCTTCCTTTTTTAACACCATATCTAATAAAAGTGAAAACTAAATAGTATCTTAAAAGTGTGTAAAAAATTAATTACTTGTCAAATACGGATGATTTTGTAACTCCTCAACAGTTGCTCGTTGGTCGGGATTGCGTTCTAAGCATCGCTAAAAAAAGTTTTTAGTACCACTTGTGGAAAGTAAGACTTTCACAAAAAATTATTCACAAACGGGACAGTATTTGAAAAATAAGACTTGAAAAAAGTTTAAATACCTTCAGCACATCTAACAGATCAGTATCTTCGATCTCACCAAAAACAATAGGCTTATGTAAAATGGCATGCATTTTCTGAGCTGGATTAGTCCACATTTGGTAAGGGGTGAATCCATAAACCATGTTAAACAATATACATCCTAACGCCCACACATCAGCCTTTTTACGAACCTAAACATCTGAAGTTACTTATTATCACTTTAGAAAGAATTATTTCAGTGACAATCTTTTCTAGGAGCAGGCAACTTCGAAACAAAGGAAATACTGGGGTCGATAGCACTCACTCTATATTTTTCGTTCCCGCTCTCCGAAGAAGAACTGGAAGCGATTGCTTCTGGTGGCATATAAGATAGTGTTCCCATCTGTGTGTCCTTTATCACTGATGTTTTATTCGTTGGAATGGCTGATGCGATCCCAAAATCAATTAATTTCAAATTTCCGCCAACTAGGAGGAAATTAGCTGGTTTCAAATCCGAATGCACAATCCCTAAAAATTATAAGATAGTGCTCAATATTTCCAATAAATGTAACAATTAGTAAAGTAAAGCTTTTTTTGCACCTTTTTCATGTATGGTACGCACGCATTTTAACATTTCACTCCAATAGAATCTAATGAATAAATCATCGATTTGACTCCTCCTAGTCTTCAAAAACGTTGCCAAATCAGTGTCACCTTTTTCCATAACTACATACAGAACGTTACCACGTAGCTCACTAAAAATAAAGTTTTGATTTCTTTCTAACATTTATGACTGGTTAATACTCAAACTACTAAAAAATACTAATAGTGATGCCCTTTTTAACACAAATTACTATTAAAACTACAATAACATTCGTCATTACTTGTGTCATTTCAAACCAAATAACTTACAAGTCAAGCATTTCCACAACGCAACCAGAATCGCTTAAACTTTTAAGCAACTTAATTTCGTTTATATAAGCATTGCGTACATCATTGTCCGCCTCCAATAAATCAACACACTTTATTGCAAGTAGTCGTTTGTACTTTCGATCTAGTACTTGGTAAACCTTTTAAAAATTTATTATTAAGAATACCAATCAAAATTAAATTAACAATACGAGCTAACATACAGAACACCTAATAATTTAGTACACAGAACCGAGCATAGTTTAACTTTGAATTCAAATGAAAACTATTCATTATTGAAGATAGATATACATAAATATGAAAATGAATAACTATGAGTAAATCCAACCTTGCTCGAACCTCCTCTACCCAATAAATCGATGATTGGATATGAACGATTTCGTACAATAATGCAACGATCATGGGAGAATGATGAAGAGGAATGTGAACGCGGATGTTGTTTAACTGTAACCTCTTTACGTGAGCTTCCTGGCTGCTCCTTAAAAATGACTAAATTTGAATTTTATGGGTCTGTTTTTAAGTCAGGAGTTTCTATTTGTGAACTTTTTTATCTAAATGTTGTGAAAAAGTAGCTTTACTATTAAATACCATTATACGCACATGAACACTAGCCCGTCGTCTCAGCATATCTCTTTCTGTTGATTTGATATCCATAATATTGCTTTTCGCAGTGGAGTCTTGGACTTTTTCAACTTCCTTAGGACCTAAAAATGCACTTGACAAAACTTTTTTTTCTTGTTATTATTACTAATTAAAATAGTTGGAATGACTCGTACGTGAGTATGAAACTAAGAAAAAAACCCTGCACAAAATAAATACATTTGTTAGAATTTCCGAGTTACTAATGGCGGTAAAATAAATATGTCAGCACTACACTAAACAACAAAACAAATTAATGCAGGCAATATGATCAAAGAGAAAAAACCAATATTTTATAGTCAAAACACTTTTGATACGTACATTGAGATGTGGTGATAACAGGCCTTGAAATACTACTATTATTAGAACTTTTCAGTCTCGCATTACTTTGAGTGGAAGTGCAAGATTTATTAGCATCTGAAGAATCTGATTTCGATAGCATATCTTGCTTAGGAGCTTGAGGCGTCAATTTCTCGTTGGAAGTGCAAGGTGTCCTACTAACATTTGAAGCTTCATACTGTTGACGAGCATTTTCATGAGCAAATTTGTTACATGAATTTGAAGTATTTTGGTCAAAAGTAGACGGTGTTACACATGTCATTGTAGCAACCGATTGCTCCGGTAAATTGTGCTCAACAACTTCAGGAATTAACGGTGACCTCATCATACTCATATTTTCTAACAACTTAGTTGGAACTGAATGACTTGCACGCGCATTTATTGTTGAAGGCGTGCGCAAGCTGTTTTCTTTATAACCATCACCTGCATAATGTGTATTTTTATTACGAGTAACTATAAGTTATTTTCCCGTCGTATAGTTAATATTGTTTAACAGTTTCATTATATTAAATTTATTTATAACTAAATATCTTGTCAACCATCATGTGTCTCACCACATTATTTCATTGAACAATGCTTAATGCAATCCCGATTGATTATGTTTTCCTCGTAAATTAAATAATAGATTGAATTGTACTATACAAAAAATGTCTAATAATTTCAGGTACCATAAAATTCAAGCAGTCAAGGAAACTGAACACACTTTGTGAGCTTTGGTTTTGCAACTGTTTTTTATTTTCTAACTCCTTTAAATCCCGAGAAGTACGCTCCATTATTCTTTTAAGGCGTTCTCGTATTTCAGACGTCATACCTAGAAAAAAAATGAACAGAAATGGAAGCTGAAAGAATAAATAAAGACAGTAATGATTAGCATTACTGTGAAGAACAACAAAGTAAAACTGTAATTACTAAAGTTCGAGAATGGATAATATTATACATCTGAATTTAATATATTTTTTGTCTTCAGTACACTTCATAAACTTTATGTGAAGTTTTTGTCTATACACGTAAATTAAAAACCTTCAGTTACTCGTCTTATCATTTACAAAATTAATTGAATCATACTTGACATTAGCTATTCATAATGATCAAGTGTAAACTTTAACACTTGAAACAAATAAGTGCAGACAAATTTGCCCTACCGCTTAACTATTGAGAGGAACGAACGAAAGAATGTTCGGCTCAACCTGCTTCCAGTAAACAGCAATTCGACAATTAGAAATAATACTTCTTTTCAAGCAATATATGAGACAGTCACTACTGAAATCGATATGCAAAATAACAAAATATAAATAAATCTCTCACTTATACAAATATAACAAGACACGTAAGAAAGGCAGAACAATAAAAAATGAAAAATTAATGCGCTAAAATGAAATTCAAAACTCTCTGTAAAATAATAAAAAATAATGAATGCAGGCTCGGATTCGAATAGCGAATGATTGAAAAAATCGCTGCAAGACTCATGAATTGTGTATTTGAGAAGAGGTCAGTGGAAGGAGAGTTTAGTTTCGAAAAACCTCTGAGTAATGGTCATTTTTTAAGAGTCTTTTCAAATAAAAAAAAATCACGATAGTTTAAAAAAAACTTTTGCTACCAATTTAAAATCGCTTCAAATTTGTGTAATAATATTTTTTGCTAATAATTTTTTAAATAATTTTAATTGTTAAAAACCTAATATTCAAGAAATTTTTAAAGTTATGCGATGCTTTGTGAAGTGAACGCATTTTATATTAATTATAGAATAACGAAATGTTCTTATAAATGAGAATCTTATACTCTAATGTAAGCAACCATTGAGAATACAAGTTATTTGACTTTGATTCTGTATAAAAATTACAAATATTCACAACAGTTTTGCAGATTAAATTTTCAGCGAACGTTAATTGCTTTTTGTTTCAAAATTTATAATACATAATGAAGTACAACTGATTTAAGATGCTACAAATATCCAGACTTTATGTGTTGTCCATAATTTCATACTAATTATGCATTTAATATTATTTGAGTACCAGGAAAATAAGAGTACAAAGTGTCATAAGTCTCACGTTATTTGATGCAACGCAATTTTTTTGCGTATAAGAATGAGAGGACGTAACATTTATGCTTGTTTGTGTATAGTTCTTTGCGTAACGCAAGTCTGATTGTGATTCTGTTACCAAACAACATAATTCTGAGAAATTCAAGTTTTTTAGATTATATCTGCCATGTTTACATTTGAACTGCGCTTATTTGATTCATGTAGTGGATCTATGACTGTCTCGCATGTCATATTATACTGTATTAAATCCAGTAAATCCAATTATATTATACTATACTATATTAATGACTATAAGATATGCCAGAATCAATTTCCTAAATTAGCTGCAGTTGCTAAATGAATATTTATTTGAATTTCAAAAATGAGCTAACAATGAAAGTTTGTCAGTATTAAAAATATTGACATCAAAAGTAACTGATATCACTGCATGAGCAGACAAAATAATCATTATGATATGTAAAGCAAACAATATCATAATATAAACAAACAAACAAAAATAGATATAACAAAACGAAATAAACTTGCACAGAACGCAGTCTCATTTTTAGCTTAGAAATATTTGATTTGTTTCGAGCTGAATTTCGACTTAAAGGTTGCTTCTTCTAGAAGCAACTAAATATAATCCCATTCATCGGTTGCAAAAAATCAAGTCTATAATGCATGAATAATCTTTTTTTTCATTCAATAATTATGAAGCATTTTTCCAATTTTCATTGTTTAAGGAAGACTCTTGTTTTTTGCACATATTCACCAGTAGGAGGTGAAGATTCTGTTGCAAGTGTTTCACTAGTGGCAGCTGCAGGGGAATCAGGAACATCTTGTCCTACTCCAGTATTAGCTCTACTAGACAAATATTGTCGAATGCCTGCACCCGATACTTGATGTGAACTTTCACCAAATCCATTTTCGTTTTGTCCTACTGATGCAATATTGTAAGAATCTCCAAAATTGCTACCGTATGGACCGATAACATAACCACCAGATGCACCATTCGGTTTTTGTTCATACTGTATTACACCAAAACCATAATTTCCGATACCTTGAAACTGCAAAGATTTGATAGAAAAAATAAATAACAAAAAGAAGTCAAGAAAAGTCTTCTTTGTCATATATTAAAACAACTTTTCTATAATTAAAATAGATAATAATAATCTATCTTCATTAATTGTACAATAATTATTAAGTTATTAAATATCTTGAACAATTATTCATAAAGAGTAAAATAATTCACCAAATCTCTGCAGCAAACAATTGGAACATAAAAGCTTCCAGTGCTCTACAGAAAAACATTTCAAATGACTGCATGAACTCTATTTAAGTTAGACAATATTGAGTTACTTTTTTATACTTTTTTAATAAAAATTTTCTATATTTCACATTAAATCTCTAAAAAGAACTAAAATGAATAATTGATACTTTTAGCAACAAATTAGTCTATTTTACTTTATTTAACTTTGTAACTGCTGACGGCAGTTTTATTCACGTAAACGTGTACACTTTTTACTTGATCTCTTTAAACTATTAATTATTTGTCCACTATCTATCTCAACTTCATATCTTACTTTTCTGCAACTGTCGTACGCATTAAAAACATTACTGATATACATTTGTCAAATTTGGTGTTAGTAACAATGGTTGCAATATATGAAGTAAAAGATATATTGATTGGATATGTAATAAACTGCAAGGAGACGTTTTACTTACCGACGGTTGCTGTCGGTTGTCAGGTCCACTTGATGGTATTTGGTATGAGAAAGGTTGTTGATGTTGAGACTGTGATGGCTGGGATATGTAGCTATTGTCTAACTGTTGTGGCCTTACCTCTCCATTATTAGGAATCACATAAGAGCTACCAGAATATAACGGGAATTGTGGAATCCCTGGAGGAGGTAAAAGCGATGGCACTGGTAATGCTGGCATTGGAAATTGTGGTAACTGCAACTGTGGGAATGCACCAAATCCACAGTTACAACTACAGGAAGGCAATTTAGGTAAACATGGCATTCTGAAACAAATGGCATTAATAACAATGTATTATTTAAATTGAAAATTAAAACGTTAAAGTGACTCTATTTATTAATAATTTTTTGATTAAACAAAAATAAATGTGTTGCGTTACAAATTTTCATATTCAAAATATAGCACAGAATAAGTGTAATACAAATTGTATTCATTATGGCAATTTTATCGTGTCCAGTTGAAAAAAATTTGTTTTATATTAAAAATTTATAATTTTTAATTAATTTTACTTATTTAGTTGCGAATCAATAACATAAGTTAATATCAATGACTTAGTTAATAACTCAAAATTATTTGTCAAAAAAAGAAGTCAAGGTAAAAAAAGTGTAAACTGACGTGCAACAACCAAAGTTATTTGAATTTTCACCAATGACGTAGCTATCCGACATTGGATATAATGTAGCAAGTGAGATTACGACAGATAACGTGATAAAATTCATTACGTTTTGATAATGGCAGAATTGCAAATGAAGACAAATGTAAGGACTAAAGAAGCGGAGCAGAAGTTGATTTGTCTTTTGGTTAACTAAAATATTTACTATTATATATAAATTTGATGAATACAATTTTTCATTGAAAAAAGGGGTAGGCAAAACTAGAATTTCGATGGTTAACCCTGACTGCCTTACTTCCGTTAACCCCTAGAGCCCAAGGTCGAACTCTGTCGACTATTGCGCATTAATTTTTCGGATTTCTCGGTAATTTATTCTTCTTGTGCCGAAAATAAATTCCATATAAATTGTAAAAATTCATTGCATTATTTTATTAGCAACAAAGATTTGCAACACTGCAAAATAAATATATGATGAAGTTGAAAATTTTAAGAAAAAATTGTTACATGCAAATTTTAATTTTCAAAAGCTTTAATTTTATCCTTGCTTCGGAAAAGAAATTTGGAATTAATGTAATCCTTTTTTAGCTTAGAAAGTCGATGAAACTTGAAAAGTGTCACGATAAAGCCAACAATTCATTTTGATAAACATTTAGATTTGATTACTAATAGAATAATAATAATAATAATAATAATAATAATAATAATAATAATAA
>UYYF01000355.1:0-18648 GCA_900618365.1 Thelazia callipaeda
GAAAGTGATGTAAATACGTATTTAATTATTTTGTGCTAATGAATATGATAAGGTACAGAATTAAAAAGAAATTTTTGGTTTCGGAAATAGAGTATGATAGTCTCTGTAATCCTTTTTAACGGTTGCAAGTACATTTCGTGAAAATTTTCACGGAAAAAAAGCAAATTTCATGAAATTGTAATGTAAGCACACAAATAAAATCGTAGGCGCATGACCGATTTGCAAAAATAAATTCAAAATACGCAAAATTTGCCATATTTTGAAAAATTAGAGATTACTTTAAAAAACTACCAAATTATCGCTCCTCGATAAGTTTCATTACTTAATTTCAATTTTGTAAAATTTTTAATGGCTGATTAATAATTTGACTTATTGACAACTCAAGCTTTAGAGCCTTTAACTCGAAGTTTTAAAATTAAAATAATTTTTAATTAACAAAAGTATTGGAGTAATTCAAGAGAATACTAACTTTATAATTAGTCTTAAAACAAGTTACTTTGTGAATAAGTCATATATTAACTAAACTATGTTCAAAATCCTTCCTTATTTCTGGAGTTCAACTTGATGTGTGTGACTATTTTTTGGAATGATTTTTAGTTCACTGCCGATATTTCAATTAAGCGATGCAAGATTATACGTTATTTTTAAAAATTGCATGTGATTTGTTACTTAATGTGTAAATTCTCTCGTCAATTATACTAGAATTGCTGGAGTTTCAGATTTGAAAGAGATATATTAGTCTTTGTAATGTCAAATTGTGAGTGAGTTTTCATACACTTTATGAAAAATAGCTGTGATAACTTCAATTATATGCTTTTTCTAGTAGTTTTCACTCTATAAAATTGAGACAGAAACTTATTGTTTTCAAAATGAAAGCATTGGAAATGGGGATAACTTCTTTGAAATTTATTAATTCAAAGAAGATGAAGGGAAGCTGGAAGCTAAATTAGTACTGAATGTGAAGATATTGTCTCATAAAAACTGACTAGCTTAGAATGAAGCTTAAAAAATAGCAAATTTCTGAAAATATAATATAAACTTAGTTAGTTTGACTGATACTGACAATACTCTGTGCTGTGTGGAAGTGTGAAGAAAACTTTTTTTCTTGAAAATTGTTGAAAATGTAAAAGTATTTTCAAATAACTTTTTTATCATTTTCTAGTCACTTTTAGTTTTTTATTCCTTTCGATTCCTTTAAAACCCGCAGTTTCCAACCTATTTAGAAGTTTTTAAATTTAAATTATTCATTGTGCACTATTACTCAGATAATATTGATGCAGTGTAAAATTGGTATCGAAAAGTAAGAAAAATGACAAAGATATAATATTAATTGGATGTCATAGGTCATTTAAATGTCATGTGTTTCAATTCAAAAGTCAATAATTCTTGCTATTGAAATATTCAAACTTTGTCATTCAAATGCTTCGATTTTTAATGGAAGTGAAATAATTGCATAAAAGGTGCCAGGAGTGCAAATAGAAGGAAAGATTGTAAACTACTTTAACATTGCTCTCATAGAACTTTTTTACTTATTGTTATGATAGTAATTATTTACTTTGCTAATTACATTCGTGAATGGATTAAACGATCTAATTTGATATGAAATTGTGAAATTTTAATTAGCGATCATTCTTCACTCGACTGATGCAATTTTTATCAGATATTTTAGCAATTTGGTTTGAAAAAGCTTTTTCTTCTAGGTTAATTAGAAATATTGCTTGAATTACATCAAAATGATCTTTAGATCAATCCTTTTCTGATTTGAATCAAGCATAATTTCCGCTTTAAGTATGACTTTAGCATAATTGGCATCGATATTCATCGAATTTTCTTTTTTACTTTATTTTTCCAACTTGTCATGTATCCTAGAGAGTCTAGTATGTCAGATCATGGATCACGGTTATACAGGGATATAACTATTTTTCGGTTATTGGAAATTGGGATTGATTGAAACGAGACGAAATTCATTTGAGTAAATGAAATTGCGATTTTGATTGGAATTTAAAATAATATAATTAGTATAAACTTTGAAAGAGCAGTCTAGTAGCAGTAACAACTGTTTTACAATTAAAGCTAATAGTATAGTTTGTTATAAAATTTTTATTATGAATTATGTCGGATGTATGTACCCGGTTGTGGATGGACTGCTTGGATCGATTTTACATCTTTTATTTGTGGCCTAGGCCAGGAAATGACACCCTCAACATACTTAATTTTGCTTTTGATTTCTGGGTCAATGAGGCAATGAATAGCTTTAGCACCACTCTTGGCTTCGCTTATCTTTCATTTTAAGTAATATTAGTGATGTAAACTGTGAGGTTACATGTCTGTTTTGTTCAGAACACAATTAGCAAACGTAACTGATAATGCTTTGATAATACATAAAAATATTATTTCGCACTTCAACATTCTTTAGACTAGTTCTAATCGCAAATGATGTGAAACAACTGACAAGTAAAATGGGCATAAATGACTGTAGAGTCGTACGTTTTATGTAAGCATATAATAGACTAAGAAGAAACTTGTGAATGTTTTGTTTACTCTTAGTGATTTGTAATCAGCACTGTTGTAATGGAGATTAAAAGAATCATTAACTATTTGTCGTTTGAATTTTTATTATTTCTATTTTATTTGATCGTTTACTTTGCCTAATGTCAATCATTTTTAATAAGTTTTTGAGTAATCTGGTGTAAAATAACTGATTTTTGTCAGCTATAAGTATTAGACAGGAATGTATTGTACGAAAAATGTGCATCTCAAGAAAAGTTTACGAGTAAAATTTTAGAATACGTAAAGAGGTATGATTTTTTCATGCATTTTCAGGTGGAAATTGTTTTTATTCTCTCATTTGCATTGTCTTCCACTTCACTTAAGTATTTCATTTTATTTCCATAATTTTATTTTACAAAAATTCTGCTTTTATTTTTATGTTATTGTTATTGTTTTTAAAAATGTAAGCAGTTTTATTACTGGAGTTAGTAAGTAGCATTGCGTATTAATGCAAATGTTGCAATTAGTTGAAGGCAAAAATATATTAAATCTGTAGTATTGTTGTATGCAAATTTAAAGGTAAAAGGTGAGGTAAACACTAGAACAGTATGTAAATTCTGTATTTAAGTTACAACTTAGCTTCTTAAAATTTTCATCTGGTTGAAAAGATTTGCAAAAAAAAATTTGTATTTAATATATAATAAATAAAGAGATATTTTCATCCCGGTTTTTAGTCTCTATACCTTGCTAATTTGGTACTTGTTTAGGAAATAATGAGATTTAGTTGAAGATAGAATGAAGGTTCAGCTGAAATTAGACTCACGCGTGACATTCCATTTTTCTCTTCAATACTCTTAATTACGTGTGTCTGAGTTAATTATTGTTAGAAATTAATTCCTTTTACTTTCCTCCATCAACCGCTCCACTTTCAATTTAGTTATTCAAAATTTCTACTGCAATTGTTCAACTCTCTTTCAAACTTGCCAAAAATCTAAAAAATTAGGTCTCCACTGTGCATACATTATACTAATATATGTGCGTATATTTTTGCACATTTATGCATTTTCCGTACACACTTTGCCCAAGTAGAACGCATCAAATGCAAATTATTTTCATATTCTTATTTTTTTGAATTCGCTCAAAGGTAGTAGAGGATGTTTTGGTAAAATTAAAATTTGCATTTGTTTATGTTAAAAATTGAATCTCGAAGTTTGCATTATTTCATTCTTTGTTTGTTTCATTTGACAACTTTCTAATTAAAGAAAATACACAGAGCAGAATTAAATAACAATCTGATTCGTATATTTTTTTAATATTACTGATAAGTGGATTAGTGAAACAAATAAAATTAGTTCTTTAAAAATTTATAAATCTGAAATTGCAGATTTTCTTCACTTCTAGTTATTGATTAAGGTGAAATTAATTACTTGCTATAAATCATTAATATTTAATTAGTCAAGCTAAAATTATTTGCACAACCATTTTTCTTACTTGATATAGTTTATCCACCTTGACCATAGTATCGGTCGAAAAAGTTCATTTGTTTCATTTATTTTGAACTGAATTATTATTTTGCATCTGTGTATTTCATTAAACTTCGGCTAACATTTGTTCAGGAAAGCCTTATTGTCTTGATTTATTGTTAAATGTACTAGTTCACATTATTCTATTTGGTGGCTATGATTTTATCTAATATTCGTATTTTTCTATTACTTTTCATCATTAGCATCTAAATTAATCACAACAAAGTACTTTTTATCATTAAAACAAGACGTTATCAGGGATTTTTGTGTATTTAAATGCAAACTGCTTTGTTAATAAGTTGATTCGAGCAAAGAATGCAAAGTTTTTTTGCATGAACAAAATTCGTGCATTAGATTCTGTTTTTTGTCAGATTTGTTTCTAAATAAAAAGCATCACCATCAAAAATCGACATTTTTTTTGTTTTTAGATAAATTTCCGGGCTAAAACATGTTATGAAAAATGCATTTTTATTTATGAATTTAAAATATTATAATTTTTTGCGGAAAGAAAAATTCAGTTGTCAAATTTAACTTCACGATATCATTTAGAGCAAAGTTAATTTTCTGAAATGATTATTAAGGTTTTGCTGAACTGGTAATTTAATCTGTGCTGAGTGAATAAGTTATGGTTTTTGATGAGTAATGAAGGGTGGAGTAGAGATGAGATATTGGAGTATATCAAAAAAAATACGACATCTGCATTGCTGATGATATAAAGTAATACTTAATCTGGCCTAAGGAAGAAGGATGTATGATCTGATTGAGATGATAAGACAGTCCATTAGGTTAGAGTAGGTTAATCACATGTTCATAAAAATATGTAATGGAGTACTTTAAAGTAGAATCTTTGATATGATCTATTTCTTAAAATTAATTCCTGTTCATTAATATGTTAATCTTTTAACGAAAAATATATTTAAAATATATTTGCCTGTAAAGGTTAATATTTGGACTCAATTATTTCACTTTAAGTTAGCAGTTCAGTTTTGGATTTTCAATTTAACATTATTTCACAAAGATAAAAGTTAAGGAAATTTATATTTGGTAAGGAAGATTGGTCATTCAGTATTTTAGCCTAAAAATTGACTGACCTCTCACTTATTTTTCAGTAATTTATAATTTGGTGAGAAAGAATCTTACGAAAAGAAACCAAAATATGCCGCGACGTCGCGGGGAATATGCATTGGTAAAATCAACATCATTCACATTGTTTCCTGTACTGGGTAATATTAATTCAAAAGAAGATGCTAATTTGAAGAAAACAAAACAGAAGCTAACAAATAGTGGTAGTACATCAGTGGATTATACATTTATATCAAATATTGCCTGTAAAGAATTATCATCAGTTAGCAAGGAAAACTGTAAAGAACGCAAAATTGATGCAAAATTGTCAGATAATCGAGGATTTTGCAAATTTTTTCTACGTTCTTCCTCAGATAATCATCAAGAATTTTGGTCATCTAAAAGTAGTCAGAACCGCACATCGAGCTATGATTCATTTCGGAATCCTTTGAAAAATTCTCTCGGGAAGATTAAATTACGAGCTACAAGTCGAAGTTGTGTTAAACAAGAAACTACTACATCTTCTGTAAAAGTAATCTCAGTCATGAATCTGAAATCAGATAATTGCAACGGTCATTCCAGGGATGTACAGGGAAAAATGCATAAAAGTAAAAGTGGTGCGCTAATATTCTTTCTGTAACAGATGTGATTTACATAATTTGTACCGTTCAGAAATAAATACCCGATTTGCATTATTATTAGAGTAGTATTTTTTGCTTCCTATTTTCACTTCAGAAAAATTTGTCAGTGCCTGATAACTTAAAATTACGATTTAAAAATTATTTAATATTGATGCAACAAAATTGTTAATAATTAATTAGTTTTAGTGCGTTAAGATCATTCTGTATTAATTTATGAACTTTATATAGAAGCCGTTTTAAATTGAAAGTTTGATTTGTATTGAATTGTTAATAATTTCTATATATCTGAGGTCAGTACTTTCAAATTTGAGTTTAATTATAGCTAGTGAGAAATTTTCAAATTTATGGAAAAGTTTTAATTTTAAGAAAGTTAAAAAGATCCATTTTAAATTTGTCAAAAAAATTTCAATTATTTCATGTAATTTCCATTTATTCGGTTTGATTAAATTATTTCAGATGCATTTGTAAACAGTCAAGAATGGACGCTAAGTCGAGGAGTGGCTGAACTGAAATTAGTTAGTTTTATTTATTTCTTGAATTTTTCATTTTTGCGTGCGAAATAAAGCATTTGAGATATATGCATACTTTTGGAGGTTTTATCATTTGAATTTAGTGTTTTGGAAAGTTGTAGAGCTGTTTTTTGCTTCATGCTCGTTTTAATTCTGTACTAAAGCACAATTATTTAACTGTTATTATTATAAATTATCTTACTAATATAGTTAAACTACTAACGATATTATCATTTCTCATTATATCAGTTTAATTGCCATTATCATAATCTGAAGTAACCACAGGATTATAACTAATTTTTAACTTCATGGGTATGCATTTTCTTTTGTTAGTATTTTAGAAATATTGAAATTATTTCAAATAAACTGTACTCGGGTATATTAAGCACAGTAATTATGAGATAATTTTTGAATTAGTGAATATCCATCTGAACATCTGCTTGAAATGTTTAATTAGCATGAATTTTTTTATTCACTTGTAGTCATTATTTTTGTGTTCTAGCATTTTCATTTTCTTTTAATTACTTATTTTATTTATTTATTTATTTATGTATTTGAGTTCAGTTATATTCTTGTTTTTAATTGACATGTTTTTTTTAGTGTTATCATTACTCAATATCATTGATTAAAATTCCATCATTATTTCAAGTATTAAAATTCTTACTCTCACCTACTGGATTATAAAGGAATGCATGAAATTGGACTGATTTATTCCATCCATACATTTCAGTAATTAAAAAAATCGGAAATGAATTGATTGCAAATAGGAATTAAAATTCTTGAAAAATGAAAAGAGTTATTTACTGCAGTCAAAGTCATTCTAGATATGGAATGACTAGTAAATAAAATAATATGAAATGATTAGTATTAAAGTTTTGTCACATATGTTAAATTTAGCCATAATTATTTCAAGTATTTAATGTAATTTCCGTCACTCAATGAAGAATATAAATAAAGAAATGAATTTCTATGATTAATCTCCATGTCAAATAAAATATTGATACTGAGGAAAATTGAAAACAACTTTCTACTTTACTCTAAAAAATTTGGAGATAAGTTAAGAAAGCATCCCAGAGGGACGGTTATAGTGGATTTCGTGAATTTGATTTCATTTCAAGCCATTCGAGACATATCTCGACATCTTTGTACAGAATATTACTAATGATGTAGTGAGAATTGCATAAAAAATCCATCCATGATTAGATTTTATGCTTCAAGTAATACTATTTAATCAAATATATAGTTGCTTCGTCTTCTTGATTAAGAAGTATGACGAACATAGGCCTAGCAGTATAAGAAAGGGGCAAGAAAAGTGCTTAGTGTTGTAAAGATCCAGCAGATGTTTTTAAGTCATTTGAGATCGCGTCAAAGATTTATAGTGTAGATTGTCGATATCCGAAAGAAAACTTAAATTAGCACGGCTAATTTAGCTCAAATTGAAGTGCTTGTGAGCTTCCAGATGCTTTCTGTTTTCTGGCTTTAATCATTAATTAAGTTTAATCGTAGTTTCGTAAGCAAAATAGGTCAAAGGATAAGTAGTGTACGATGATAACCAACTTGATTTATTCAAGAAACTGTCCTTCTAAAATGGTAGCACGTCGAACCGAACTCTTGTTTTTTTATCAGTAAGTGCAGTCTGTTTGATTAGTCTAAAATTAAAACTTTGATAGAAATTTGTTCGAAGTAGCACTTTATTCCTTGCAAAAAAATAGGGAGGTCAGAGGTCAGATTTCAAATTAATGACTAAGGGTATTTTGCCTCTCTACATCTCTAAACTGCAATTGATTTTTCCCCCACAAACTGACAACTCCGTGCTGACATTGCAACAAATTATTCAAATAGTGATTTATAAAATTTTTATTGATAGAAGCGTGAATTGTTGCTGAAATGTACTATTAGGCATGTGTTTTGCTTACAAATTAAATATTATTAATATAATATGTATTTATTAGAAATTGAAGTGACCTTTGATGTTAAGATATAAGACTAAGGGTTAAGGAACCAATAGAAGGAGAAACCCCTGCCCTAGCTTCCTAACTAGGTTCTTGTGACCCGTGTTTATTTTGTACGTGTTGTAGTATTATCTATTTTAGTATCTTTATTGTACATTTGTACTACTGGAAATTTGTGTCCGTTTTTGGTCATATCGTAAGAATTTGAATAATTTCACTAATTTCTCTCATCGATTACTTACTATATTCATAGATAACTGCATGAGTAATTATTATTTGAAAGACAAATATTCGCTAAATTTAATTAAACATAAGTCTCATAAAAATTGTCGTCAAAAATGTTGCACAGAACATTATTTTGGTTCTAAATTCGATCTATTTTTTTGTTTTGTTTTATAATTTGTTAGAAGACAGGTACAAGTTATGGTAGTGTTTGTTTAACTGATTTCAGTTGCTTCTATGACCCTGACCTTGATATCATCCTAAATGAAATCCATACAAATTGCTGCACAAATTTGTTACTACTTTTATCCATTAAAAACTAATTAGTCGCTAAAAAATTGCTGCATAATCAATGTTTCGATTATCGTAATAAATATCTGATTAATTTGTTTTATAAAGAGCAATTTTGATTTTCATATATATATGAATTGCTACTGAGCTGTAATTTTTACAGATGAATAAATTCAAAGCTAGCTGCAATTTGAGCACTTCTTATTACTCATAAAATCATATGGAACGCTTGTTTTATTCCAATCAGACATTAAATATTCAAAGTCAGCTTTTTACAATTAAAGTTCTGCAATGTATTTAATTCATTTTATTCAAATAATCACATCAATTCATTTTAATGGTTAATTTAAAATTCAAAAACCTCGTAACTTGAAATCTTTGTGATTATGTAGTGTGTGGGATGTAATCATAAATTACGAATTATGGATTCGTATTTTCTAGCATTGTTTAATTAAATTTATGTGAGTAAGGTATAAGCTTCAGTAATACTCAAAAATTGTTTGTTTAGCGAAGTTAAAATTTCAGAAACGTTGAATATATTGCTAGCAACTGTTTTATTTTTTCAAATACGTGTGAAATGTAAAGGCAGAGTTCTAACATATAAGAGTAGGAAACGAAAAGAAATGTTGACATTGACATTAATGTCAGAGGTCATGGTTCACATTCGTAATTATTCTCTCCCTCTATTTTTACCCATCTCATAACCATCTTAAGGAGTACGAAAACGTATTTGTCTTTGAATGGCTAATTTTTTCTCATTAACTCCAATAATTTTTCATTTATCAATTTTCATTCGTATTTTTAATTAGTTACTTTTGTATTTATCTAATTGTCACTCTTATTATCATATCAATTTAGGTCATCAAAAATACGAAATTGTTGATCTGTTATTTGACTTCTATATTTGATAATTGATTCAGTAACTTTTCATATTTTTCGTTGTCTCCTTATTAATATCAGTCTCGATTACTCATTGATGACTATTTTGCAGTATTTTTCTTTATCAGTAATTAAGTAAAAATTGTTGAGACATTATTTGTTCTTTTATCATTTCATATAAAATCCATTAGCAGATAAATCAGTGCCATCACTTATTATTTATCACTCATTTACTTACTATATAATAACGAATACAGTCTTTTTATTTTATTCCCAAACTGGTATAATCTCATTTCAAGTTGTAGTTTAAACAAGTTTACGTACTGAATCAAAATATTTGTATGTAAATCAGAAAGTGTTTATAAATATATTTCCCTTTTCCTCATTTCTTTCCAGTCCTTTTGTGTTGTATTAGGCTAACTGTTGATAATAATTTTAGCAGAAAAATGAGAATATTTGCATAATAAAAATTATTTATAATGTTGTTCTGTATTATATTTAGAAACGAAATCTGTGAAATTCAAAATTTACGGATATAATTAAAAAGTCCGGCAGTAATAATAATGACGATAAGCTTTTTTGATGGTTTTTTTTAATCTAAAAATTATATAGTTTAATGACTAGAAGATTATTGGTTTTTTAGTACGAAGGTTCAAGAGTATTATAAGTTTATTTTAAAAAATTTGGTGGTTTTTTTGAAATTTTAAAATAGGAATTAATTATGATGTATGTTTATGTTACTGAATTCAAGTATATGTAAAAATGCAATAATTCTAAAGATATTGTGAGCAGTTATTAAGAAAAGAAATTTTGAAATTAGTATAAATCACTTGTAAAAAACAATTTTTTTGAACAAAGGAAATTCAAATGAATAATAATAAAAGCAGAATGAGTGGAATATTTTTCAATGAGAACAGCTGTATTACAAATTAGTTTGTACACTCATTTCACTTTATTGTTCACTTCAGTTTTTGTTCAAAAATTTTCTAAAACTTTTGAATTTGAGGAAAATAGCCAGCACTCTGAGAAAGAATAAGTTGAACGGCTGATCAACACATCAGTTGTTCATCGCTTTGTTCGGTTACTGTCATTTTTATTTTTGATTTTACTTCTACTAATTTGCTAACTTGACTATTTTACGATAAGAATTTGTAAATTGTTTGAGAAATTTTGCATATTTTGTACAATATTTTATTTCCATTATTTTGCAATTTTAAAATTTCATTTAGCTATTTTATCTAATAATACAAATTATTTTTTGCTTTCTGAAATTTGTTGTATTAGTTTTAGAAATGTTATTTTCATTAACATTTTTCAGAACTGTTTAAGTTAAAATGACTTAAATGATCTCTGTCTTAATTTATAAGATTATTAATTTGTGCAATTTGAATAAAATAATATATTAATTGGTCCTGTTGAATAGTGGTGTAATTTGTTTTTTGCCTATTTTTCATTATGTTGGCGTTGTTGCGTTTAGTTTATATTATTTATTACGGAAGAAAAGTATTACTCATTTATATAATAATATTAGCTTTTGATTTAGTTTGTTTTCAAGTTTTTAAATTAATAATATACGAGTTAATTAGTGAATTTGAGGGACTTGTTGGATCGCTACGTAGTGGCAAAACATCACTTGTACATCGTTACCTAACTGGCGCTTACACAAACGAAGAGTCACCTGAAGGTGAGCTCAGCCTTTTTGTAAATTTAATTCTGTTTTGCAGTTAATTTGAGGGATTTTCATTTTAATCTGAATGTGTGAGTATATTTCAGGCATAAATTTACTTGTCATATTTTAATGTTCGAATCTTCAGTATATTGTTATCAGTTTGTATTGTAGGAGGTAGATTCAAGAAAGAAGTAGTACTCGACGGTCAAAGTTATCTATTACTCATACGAGACGAAGGAAGCGCTTCTCCAGATTATCAGGTCTGTTAAAATATCAAGCTTATTTAGGATATATATCTGAAAACTAAAAACTGTTATTCATGGAATTCTTTTGTATATCAAATTTTTGTATTCATTAAGTTATCTTTGTATTGAAAGTAATAGTGCTTCAAAATGTGTGCTGATAAATTTTAGTGTAAAAAATGTGTAATTAAATCAATGAAAAATATACACTGATTAAGTTTTTTGGTGTTTTCTCGTATACTAATGCTAAATTTTTTTTCATGTAGTGATGTACTACTACTAAGTTGAAGTTGTTGAGAATATGTGATTGTAATCAAATTATTCTCCTTAATGAAGTAGTATTCTTTCTCAATTTTTATCATTTTGTTTAGTTTTTAGTTATCTAAATTTGAAGTTAACAGTTGACTAAAGTTATCTACTGATTTGAATCTGCATTCAATCCAATCAAAGTCATTAGTGTACATTATGTCAGTCACACAGCGACAAAGCATATCAGTTTGGAGCAGCTGTTGAAAATATGCATAACTTATGAGTGTATTTACTGCTCCAACCCTTCTCTCATCTATTTTTATTGTTCAGCTAATGATATTTTGATTGCATGTGCACCATTTTTAGCTACATTACTCATTTTTAATAAGTCATACATTCTGAGTTTTTATTCACTTTCACTAAAATTTTGTAGTTTGTTTTTGTCTGTCATACTTTGTTATTTTCTATACTGTTAATTTGCTAGAGATGAATGAATATTATGATTATTATAAGATTTATAGCATTATTTTTTCATTCACTTCCTTTTTAGTGAAAAATTTGTAATAGAAATTTTGTGAATTTGGAATTCATTCCATAATTAATCATTTAGTTTTCGGATTTTTTTCCTGTAAGTTAATTTTAACAAAATTATTTACTTGAACAAAAAAAGTTAACATTAAATTTTTTAAGTTTGCCCAGTGGGTGGATGCTGTGATATTTGTATTCTCGCTGGAAAGTCAAGAAAGTATTGAAACCGCTTTTCATTACTACGAACAAATGGCTAAATATCGGAATATTACAGAAATACCTGTAATAATGGTTGGAACTCAGGTAAATGACGTGTTTCGTAGTAAACGTATTGTTTTAAGTAATATCAAAATGTGTTGTTGGAAAAATTCGATTAAAAATTTGGCTTTGTTGGCACATATAAATGAAGCAAAACAAAGTTTTTAATCATGCAGATTAACAATGCATTATTCTTTCAAGCTAAAATAAAATGTTGTCTATTATTTGTGAGAATTATATGTAATCAGTGCGATTAAGAAATTTCAGGACGCAGTAACGGAATCAAAACCGCGCATAATTAACGAACAAGATGGGCGTCAAATGGCTAAAAATTTACCAAAGTGTTCAGGTTATTATGAAGCATGCTCAACATATGGATTAAACGTAGATCGCGTGTTCAAAGATGGTGAGTGTTTGCCAGTTTATCGCGATTTTAGTTACAATAACCGTAATGAAAGAAATTTTTAAGCATCGAGAGAAAAAATAATATTTGTATAAGAAATAATCCTCTTTACTTGAGCATTTTCTACTTCATTATTAAATATAATGATTTTGAATCTAAATTAATAAATCGGAAAATTTTAACTGCTCATCAATACTGTTATATCTTATTAGTCACAATACAGTTACTTAAGCAGTAATTTTTGAGAATTTTTTATTTTTTCGAGCAGTAGTTTGTAATCGTTGCTCGCTGCTAGAATTTTCAAGTGTATTCATACTTAGTACGCTAGAAGTAGTTCATATTTTCATTTTCACGAAGCATATTTATCATTCATCTGCTCATTGTGAACTCCTTATTAAGAGTATACAATTTTTAATATACAATTATTAATATCTGATTTAAAAGCATCTCAGATGGCTTTATTATTATCGTTATTTATATGCTGGATGAAAGATAAATCGAGAGCAGATGTTATAGAAAATTCTGCTCCTTCCGGCCTTTTTCTATTTTGCGCTTTTCGTCCGCAGCCTTGCCCTTCGTTATATATATATATAGTCGTCTATTTATGTTTCAAGCAGATCATTTCCAGTAAAAAAGTACTAAAATGTTATAAATAAGCTAGTATTATATTTATACTTTTCATTATCAGTACTCATCATAAAAATAAAAATCATCATCTGTCATGTTTACTCTAATGAAAGCACAAAAATAAGTTGTATTATTTACTTACTAAAAGTTTTCTGATTCTTTCTCGATCATTGATGAAATGTATTTTTTCCTGAAGTTATCAATATATGCTCATCATTCATCATCTCATTAAAACGATTACAATCATAATAATATCGATAAAAATAATTGCATTGATAATAATAACAATAATAATAATAGTAACAATTCAGTAGTTAAACGTACTGAAAGTTTTACGCTGTAAATATTGGCTTGTGCTTATTTTATTGATGTAATTAATTGTTTCTAATTTGTGAATACATTTCGATGTAACTAGTAATATCTACCTAAGAATAATCTTCACATTGTACACTAACTTTAACCTTTGTTCAGTTTTTTTTATGTTCTTAATTATTGTCATAAAAAGAGTTGTAATTTGATTTGTCGTAATCAAAAAATACCTTTTTTAGTGATCAGTGATTTATCCTATCAAACGTAACTGCTTTTCAGCTGCAAATCCTTTCATATATTTTCAGATGGGTAATCTTAATATCATATTTTGTGATTGTCATCGCTACAGATGCTTATTCATATGCGTTATTTATAAACTCATCGTTTAAATCCGATACGTAATTGTTTCTAAAGTCATATAGTAGTAGAATTCTACTTAGTTGTCTTGTTACTGAGAGGAATATCAATTGTAAAATTTATTAATAAAAGTCATTTAATATTACTTCTACTAAATATGCATAGATAGTAAAAAAATGTTGTACTGTAAACTATGAAAATATTAATTGTGAGGAGGAAGAGTTTGGTGAAGATTACGAAGTGATAAAGTAGAAGCATAATAATTGCATTTTTTTTACATTAGTAGTAGTGAGATTTGTATACTTTTTGTCGATTTCTTATTTTGCTTTTATTTACTTTTCTGTTGTGAAGTTAAAATTTGGCACTGTAAAATTGAAAAATTATTCATATCTTGTAGTTTGAGACGAAGGAAATAACCTTTTAACCTGTAAATTCATTTTACAGAGCAATTTTTTCATTTTATGCAATTTCATTCAGTTACTATTACTAATGGATTCTTACAGTAAGATCTTTTATTTCTTGTTCTAAATTTTTTAGTTTCGTTTATCTTTTTCTTATCTAATTCATATTTGAATGAAAAGTTAGTAAATATAAATTGATCAAAAACGAGCTTCTATTTTTCTATGAACATTGATCTTAATTTTTAAAAATTTTGAAAATCCAGATAATGCCAATCGTTACTTACCTGTAGTATGCATATTTGCTAGTAGGCACTCGTAATATGAATATTTTTTTGGGACAAATTTTGAGAAAAGTTATTTGGATAGAATATTTATTTATGTTTAAATTTGCTCGAATGTATTGGTGAGAGACAAAAAACGATACTTTTTATATGCTTTTCGTTGTATATAATAGTCGCATTTTCGAGCAGATGTTGAAGAATCATTGCTAAACTTGTATTTGAAATATGGCCGTTATTTGAATTAAATGCATTTGAAGTAGAAAACATTTAGTTTCAGTTTGAAAATATCAGTTATTATCGCTTTTCTTGTGATTCTTATATCATTTGCCTGAAGGAAATGTTGCACTTCAAATTGTTAAGCAAAAACGATTTTACATTGTTAAAAAGTTGAATATGAAATTTTTAAGGTTTATAATTTTTTAAATGCTGTTTTTATGAATTCGCAAACGCTTGAAATAATGTATTGTATAATTGCTATTCGTTCTACTTATTTGTTTACATTCATTCTGTCTACTGCTACTTTTGTTTACTAGCACATACTAACCATATCGTATAATTGGATATATCTATCTAGTCTTTAATTCTCTTGATATCTTTTTTTGTAACCCTGCAGTGTAAGATAGATCAAGCTATCCTATTATCTTGCTCTCAATTTTTTTCTTAAGCTAATTGGAACTAAAGTAATTGAATTTCAAGTCATTTAAGTAAAACAGTTTACTCTTTTCTTATCCTGTAACGATACTTTCAAATTAACTCGTTATCGTTACTTTCTTCATTCCAATCCACAGCAATTATATTCAAGATCTGTTTCTTAGATAGAATTTTACTAAATCACTGTTGTGATAAATGCATTATATGAAGAAATGAAGACAAAAATTTTGAAGTGATAATGTTAGCAGAGATGTACTTATTTTTTAATTTAACTAATATACTTCTTCTTTAAATTCCTGTAAACAAACAACAAATCAGTAAGCTGTTCTTGATCTTTTGTCATACTATATAATTTTGGTATAAAACATTCTCGGATATAGGTGAACAGCTTTTCTTATCAGGACGTATTGATCATGATCATTTAATCTCTACCTTGATTAGCACTGAGAAATAATTTTTCATGCAGCATGAAGTTATTAGTGGTTACTTAAAAGATCACGTAGCAAAACTGCGTTCTCTTAATAACTGTGTTAAAATTAATAATTAATAGAAATAAAATATCAAGCTGCTTTTTACTCATCTAAAATTTTAGAATAAGTTGTTTGACATTAAATTATTTGAGATTAAATTCGATTATTTACCAATTGACTTTTGTAGCTTGTCAAAAAATTCTGCAACAGAGATTGCGATTGTTGAGTAGTTTTTCAAGTAGTACAAGAACGTCAACTACTCCAACAACGCCATCAAAATATCAAGCTGGCAGTACTGCTAGCGATCATCGAAACAGTACTTATCAGGTTAGCATTTGTAGAGAATTTGAATAAGTTCATTTGCTACAAATATGTCATTTTTACGTATTATTTATGTATTAAATAACAAACTAAATTAATTAATTCAATTGAAATAGACATTACAAATGAAAATCTCTTTTGTACAGGAATTTGCTCATGCAAATGGGCATAATTCTAAAGGAACGCCTTATCACCACCAACGATCTGTGTCAGCTTTACCTTTGCAAGAACATTTGCAACAACAACAACAACTTAGTGCTAAAAAAGGACGTCATGGGTTCTATTCTTCATCCAGTAATACTCCTCACTTACCTAACAATTATGTCTACAGACGAGAAGGTTCCACGCTAAATGCTGGTATCTTTTATTGTGCACTTAACAGCAATAATAATTTCTAGTCATAAGATGTGTTTTTTATTGACTGAAAGCTAAAAAAGAAATGAACGTTACGTGTAAAGTGTAAGGGGAAGAAGCAGTATTAATCATGGAAAACAAATCCGTGAAATAAGCAATAACTTAATACAATTACTGAATATTAATGAATATTTTCATTTCTTTTTTCAACAAGATTAGCATTGCTTACTGTTGTACCATTATAGTTTGTATTAAAGATTTTCGATGTAGGAACAGAAAGTTTGTAAAAATAATATGAAGAAGTTATTGATCTCGTAAACAGCAAGTAATTTTGTAGCTCAAATTCATATAAGTATTGAAATAATTTGTATGCATATCACTTTCAAGTATTGATAATATTTCTCATTTCTTACCAAACAGATATTAGACGTATTAAAAGTGTTATTATGAATAGAGAGTGCTAAGAGTACTGATTTTTATCGATACAATAAAAAAGTGTTGTTTACCAAACAAATTACATAAAATGCTTTTAAGAGGATTGATTTGACCAAGAGTGAGGTATGGACAGGTGAGAGAGAGGTTCGGGAAACGAAAGACTGAAAGTGGAGAGAGATTACGAAAAATTGCAGCGTAGAGGAAAAATCAAAAGAAAGAACGCGGGGAGAGATGAGGGGAAAGAGAGAAAAAGGAAGGCGAGTGAATGAAGTACGTGGGAAGGCGTTGAGAGAATGGGAAGAGAGAACAGGAGGAAATGTGTGTGATAAATGAAGGGAACACTGACGGTGTTGCTTTGTTAAATTTATAGATTACCGCCTAAGTGGCAAAGGTTAGCTAGCTAGCTAGCTAGCTAGCGCTTTCCTCTAACTATCTTTTGCACTGCAAGCGATAAGCATTTTAATTTGTGAGGTTATTAAGAGATTAATTAATAAGTTAATAATTTTTGAGTGCTTACTTTAATACCTTCATTTATTAAATGAATACTCAACGAATTGATAACTTGTCACTCAGCAATATTGCTTATTCTAAGCAAGCTTTTGCCACTTATAAGCTACGATAAGAATTGATAACTGATGTGATCTACAGGTACTCGAGGTAGCACTACTGAACGATCAATATCCGCTTTTATAATGCCATCTGCGCCTACAGCATCACATCATGCTGCCGGTGCACAACAATACAATTTTCAGTGTAGTAGCAATAACCGTACTCCTGTACCATCTCCCATGCATACAGTAGTTAACACTCCAACCTCATGTGCTGGTAATGGTTAGTTACTTTAAACTACTTTAAAACCATTCATTTTTACAGAGTAATATTAATATTTAATAAAGTTCTATTCTAATTATAATCTTTTTGAGATTTAGAGGCATCCTTTACATTTTGAATATATTTGCATGCAAATCAATGGCCTTCAAATTTTGTTGCATTAACAATCCTTCTTAATGCAGTAATTGTGTAAATAAAAATGAGCCAGATGCTTTATTATTCAAATGCTCGTACTTTTCATTATGTGCATCGATATTCATGCATACTGTGATTGCATGATTCATGATCCAATTAGTTCATAAGTTGTGATGGTAGCGTTGAATAACTGAATGGATTTTCTAGCACTTATTTGGTCAGTTATTCATATTATTTTTTCGAAATCACTGTACAATATGGAAAGAAAATTTTATAAAGTAATTAAATTGTGAATGATAAATTAAAAGCAGTGCAAATGTTGCTCGGTTGGTTTGGCTTGTAGTGAATAATTTTTATAAACTAATTTAACATTGTCGTGGTCTAAATATTTAATATTTGTTACTATAAGTTATGCTTATAATATGTAATAGTTCATGAAAAGTAGTTGGCTCTTGTTTTGCTTATCGCTTCTCTGTTTTATTATTAAGATTTTTTCATACATAAATTGAAACTTGTCTTTATTGGCTTGTAATTTTGTATTAAGTAAGATTTTTTTTT
>UYYF01000356.1:0-18615 GCA_900618365.1 Thelazia callipaeda
TACAACCCAAATTTCCTCAAGTATAAGTAATTCTCGCAGAGCCTGGTGAACAGTTGTTGATCACATCATGTATGTGATCAATGAAACTTCGTCTGGATCGATAAATTGTGGGTTTTTTGTGGAGGAACTGGTTTTGAGTAGAGTTAGAATTCCTCTTCTTTCCTCTATGACTTTGACAAATTATAATTTGTTGTGTGAATCTCAGTTTCAAGTTAGTCTCTCTTTTCCAGTTCGCATTTCTGCACAATATCTGCGTATTAACGAGAGAAGATGCCTTGTCATCACGGTTAGTATGTTTGATTGTTCTTCTGAGCAATTTTTACTTTTTAACAAAGCTAGAGAAAATTGAAAATTTGCTCTCATTAAGTTTAGAGTAATTATAATTGGTACTACTTTTGCTGGATTCCTTTCATTCCTGCCACTATCATTGCATTTATGACTGCAGTTCTAATTTTCGGTATCATCATTATCGTTCAAAATAGGTAATTTATCTTTGGTATTAGATGACAAGTGCAAATATGAAAAAGATGACCTTTGTGAACCATTTTCACGTCAGTTCCGAATATAAGATTGGGGAAAGATATGTATTTCCGAATAACTTGTACGGTTTGATGTCCGAAAT
The DNA here is from genome assembly GCA_900618365.1 of Thelazia callipaeda. Lineage (NCBI taxonomy): Eukaryota > Metazoa > Nematoda > Chromadorea > Rhabditida > Thelaziidae > Thelazia > Thelazia callipaeda. The sequence goes on from UYYF01000356.1 coordinate 623, forward strand.
GATTTTGGCTATGTGGACTTTGGAAAGATTAAAAGCTTATTTTTGAAGGGAGGCTGAAATAGAATTTTGAAGTGTTATTTTGACCAATAGGTACTATTTTCTTACTTTTTAAATAGTTGATTCACTTATCGAGAATCAGCACTCATTTAGATCTCTCATATGTATTTATTTAATAATCAAATTGAAGGTAATTTAATTCAGTACAGTGCATGCAAATATAGGTTCGACATGGAAACCAAGCAACATGACGCGTGCAATTTTGGCATCGGTGGTACCGGGAGCTGTAGGACTAATCTGTTATAAGCCATTTTATGGCCAGAAAAGGGCAATCGACTTTTGGAATGTAGTTTTTCAAGCCTTCGAAATATTCATAACTACTAGCTGAGTGACGCTGAAGATTGTAATGTAATGCTAGCAAAAACTTTAATGGATCGACGGATTATAGATTTTTTGAGAAGATTTTTGATTTTTTTCATTAGTTTGGATTTTCAAGGAAGATTTTAAATTAGTTTATATTTATTGCAGTCTAGCAAGAAACCCAACTGGGCACCAAAATCTCTGCGCTTTTATGCTTGCGTAGATGCACTTACTATTTCGCCTATTGGCTATGCAAGCTATTTGGTTTATGAACATGGCGGAGGTAATAGATGTTTTATTTTCTTTGTTAGTGAATTTATTTTGAATTAACTTTTAACTTGTGACTTTGACTTGCGTGATTGAACCGATCATCATTATTTTATTTTCGTATAAGATTTGTGGAACAAAGTTACGACTCCATTGCAGTACTTTTCGTCTAATTGTAAGTCATTTCTGGATTTTTACAAATTATATGCGAATTCATTTCATAGTATCTTTGCAGCACAATAGTTTGCTTTGTAGGCTTCGCAAATCGGAATACTGCAATTTCACTCGGACTTAATGGCGGAAGTTTGGCATTTGGACTCGCTTCCATTCCATTCATGAATAGAAAAGATTTGGAATCGGTAGATGAAATCGATTTGTTTACTCATTGCAAATCAAAAGCCTCAGTTGTATATATCTAATCATTATTCATAATAAGCAGAAGCATTTTCCTGCTTTATGTGAGATGATAAGAAACGGAAAAATCATTACAGATGTTCTATATAAGCATTGCGATTCACTTAACAGCAGCTGGTGCAGCTCTTACTGCTTTTAAGGTTTATTTATTTCTTTGATTTAAAGTATGCGTTTCTCACTATGAAATAGCTAAATGTGGGGTAAAAATGCATAGCTCCGTTATTTTGCAGTTTAACTTTTATATACATTTAGCTCTTATCACTCGGATTTTTTAATAATTCAAAGGTAGTAATGAAAATCAAAATTTAATTGATTTCTTTTGAAAAAAAAGAGCAAAATTAGGGAATCAACGATGATATCAATCAGTTCAAGAACTTGCAACCTAATGTCAGAAAACATCAATTTCAAAGTTTGAAGAAAGTAGAAAAATAGTGATTTAACTTTGAAATGATGCAAATATTAGCTTAAGCTTTTTTCAGATTAACCATGCTGCTGGAGTATTGATGGTGCCGTATGTGCTGTGGACAGGATTTTGTACTGGCTTGTTATATGCAATGGGGAAAATGAATTGCAAGAAAAATTGATTTAATTCAAAATTTAAGCTTCAAATCGTATCGGTGAAATCAATGAATGTATGCACAAATTGCTTTGAGTCAAATTTTTGGTTAAAAAAATTGACTCGAAGCAATTTGTGCATAAATGTAAGCTACAAATTTTTATGATTTAATTTTTGTAACTGATGCTGAAACACATAATGCATGAGATTTTTGAATTGGATTTTAATGTGTATTTTTATCACAAATCATGCTGCGAATTATTTAAGCTAGTAATTCTATACTCTTTTATTTGTATACAGAAAGTGAGTTGATTTGTAGATAGAACTAAACTGATCTAAATCACAAACGTTGAAAAGGCTTACATGAAATCAGAGACGAAGTTAGTTTGTTTTTTCCTGACAGTATAGCTAATTTTACTTCGATATGCTGATTCAGTCAATTTATTAAAATCTCATATATGGAAATCTTGTGGGAGAAATGCAAGGAAAACATCAATTTCAGAGTTTGAAGAAAGTAGAAAAATAGTGATTTAGCTTTTAAATGATGCAAATATTAGTTTACACGATTTAATTGTCAACAGTATTCAGTTACCTAAATAAAAACATAAACAGCAAGTAACTCATTGTACTGCGCAGGAATTTCTTGAATAAAGTGTGCCTTCTTTCATTGAAAAGCGTTAGATACCGGAAAAGATTAAAAGGTTATCACTAATTTAAGTCTGACAAGGATGAACTACGAGCTTCAACAATAAATAAATTCCATTTAAAAAAAATATAAAAACCAATAAGAAACATAGAGGTTAAAATTTAGGAACGTACGAATATGCTTCAGGGCACCAAGTATTCTGAGTAGTGACGACACATTCTTGCGTTCCTAAATTTAGGATAGGTTTAAACTGGGAAGGAGTTGACCCATGACATGCGACAGTTAGTCTTCTGCGTGACAAATAGAAAACCCAATGTGATACGGGACCCCACACTATTCGCAGATGTGGTCGGGCTGGTTTTTGGTTATTTATATATATATACCTACCATATACACCTGTGTAATTATCTTGAGATTGTAGGAATGGTCGTAGTTATCTATATCCGTGACAACGCAAATACTTAAACTTGTAGTGCTGAGTGATGAGAGCAATCTAAATTTCAGCATTAATTAAGTATAAGGATGTGGCGGAATTGCTACTGCAAAGAATAGTTACTCTTCTTGCTTACTGCTTCCTGCACTTTCGTTCATGTGTGCATGGATATATTTCGTGCACAACAATTCAGGTAGTGTGGAGAGTTGTGTAGATCTTCTCTGCAGTCTACGTGGATGACTCGCTGCACAAATGTAATCAAAAGTCATTTATGTGAAATATCACTCACTCAAAGTTATAATATTAATGTAGTAATTACTTCTAATCTCTGTGCTCTGTGCTCGCTTCATTTGAGTCACGATGTTCTCTTCCACGCCAAACTATAGTCGTTAATGTGCGTACAGGAGCCCGACATCAGCGTTCATTCTCGACTACAAGCATGGAACAGAACATGGTGTCCTTCCTCACGCATACATATAATTGTCAGAAATCAGCTTGCCCCTGACAATAACAGACAGACTTTTCCATTCCCCACGCCCTCATCATACGTATGCATATAGGAGCATTATGTTGACACACACTATCCTGCCGTGAAATCGATAATTGATCCTGTGTAGGTACGTTTACCATCGTTGTCACTCACTTCATCTCAATGTAAAAAAGTAACGCTATAAAGAAAGGGAAGAAGGAAAGAAGCAAGAAAAATAAAAAAGAGCGTAGAGTAAGTGAGAAGCAGGATGATGCAGAAATAAGTTGTAGCGAAAAGATCATGTCATCACTTATCCATTGCTTTCTTTACACGAAAAAGCGATAGTGACCGTTTGTTTTATTTATACATTTAGGCTATAGTGTAGTTTGTGATCGGAAAATGGGGTCACATAAGTCTGCGAATAATGTAGAATCACGCATTAGGTTTTCTGTTCAAGTTATGCAGCAGACTGAGTGTCGCATGATGCTAGGTCAGGTTCTTCCACTTTAAACCTACTGTCTTATGTTTTTTATGAAGTAACCTGTATATATCAGCTCAAATACTTTGCACTTCTTATCATCTGTTCTTCACCCGAATTATATACCATTTACTTTTGATGAATAATACTTCATTCTCGACTTAAAGCATTGCAATTTATGCCGAACACCATAAATTTAGAACAAGAACCTTACACTTTTAATCAGATACACAACAACCGTAATTCATTCTTTCTGACTAAAAACCAGATATCCAGTATTTAAGGATGAAAAGCCTTACATCTCTTATTAGCTTCGCCACATTCTTAATTTAGTTCCTTGCTACATTTTAAGACAGAGACCTTGTTGTGTTTTCAAGTACCTAGCATTTCTGATTAAGCTCCTTAATAAAGTGTCCTACTTTCTGAATTAAATCGCATATATCTAAGATCAAGTATTTCATTTTCGTGATCGAGTATCATTACACTTTAGTAATTATCATTTTAACGTTATCATCCAAATCTATTTTTGTGCGTTCTCACATTGAATTCTAAAATGAGTTTCCTCTTTCCTATAAAATATCTATTCTTAAGAATAGATGAGCAGTTGATCTTAGTAATTAGTATTTCAGAAGATTTTTTTTTGGCCTGCTTCAAAATGTAATCATGTATTCTTGATACTGAGTAGATTTTCCTTGAAATCTTTTGATTTGAAAAGCTTGTTGTTGTCTCTCTGTGAATGTATTCATTGGTGGCTATTTTCATCATATATCATTATCTTCTTGCATAATTGTAAAGTTGTATTTATCTCATTACATACTGTGTTGAAAGTTAATCCATGTTCAATAAATAAATGTTGCAAGAAAAAAAGATGAAACGTTTTGGAATGGAACCAATCTGGACGTCCCACGACACTAGAAATGTTGTCTTAGCTAGTTTAGTACCTGGTACAACTGCTTTAACAGCATTTGCCGTTTTCGCTAAGGATCGTCAAGTTGTCGACTGGTGGTCTGTAAGTTCTGTTCCTTTTTTCTTTTTTCTCGTTGTCGTTATATCTACTTATATGGTAGCCATAGCATATTCTCAACATTACCATATATAGTTTGTTATTAAAATATTCTATCAAGTGAGTTTTTAAATTAATTTTGGAGACTTCGGTACTTATCAGTTATATAATTATTTAGCGATTAACCAACGTCAGATATATCTGAAGATTTTTGATTCTTCAGCATGCAAAAAAACCTGACTGGGCTCCCACAAACCCTGCGATTTATTCTGTATTTGATATTCTAACGCTGAGTCCTTTGGGATACGCATCTTATCTTGTTTACAAAAATGGAGGAGGTAATAGCACCAAATTTCAAAATTTTTAATAATCAGCGTAAATACTGTCGTGTGTAATAAATTTTAGTGATATACTGATTTCAGAAATCATAGGTCATATTAGAGTTTATTGATAAAATTTTCTCAAAAAATTTGTTACTTTCAAATGCGAATTTGAATTTTGAAATATTTTTTTATAGGTAATGAGTGTTAGATTCATGCTGATTATACTTTAAATGAATGAATTCACTTCATATTCTAACCGAATTTAAAGATTAGTGTTTCAATGCATTGTTGTATTTATAAGACATGCTTGCAATACACGTTCAGCGTTATTATTTTGAAATATTTCAAGGACTTGTTCCTAGCGTTTGTGAAAATAATGATCTGATAAATTTTCTAAAAATTTATTTCTCACAATTGCAAGCTTCAGGCCTTCATTACAATGATACAAAGTTTGCCTTGGGAATATATGGCCTAAATATGATTTTCGCTCTTACAACAATTCCTCTGATCAAAAAAAGAAGTTTTCTTTACGTAAGTAACTCTTACTTCATACTATTTAGTTCAAAACAAATTTAAAATGACACTTTTTTATTTCATGATTTTTGTTTTTAAACTTCGCTAGATAAATTTTATTTAGTTATTTCGAAACACTGTACTTCTGAATGCAACAGCAATTGGTGCAGCTTACGCATTTTATGGGGTTTGTTGAAATTGATTTATTTTTTTAGCTATACTAAAACTGAAGTTCTCTATCTTTTAAGAATGTGTCAATAATTTGAATGAATCCTACCAGTTAATTTTTTGTAGCTAAAAAAAGCGGATCATTTGAATAAAAAGCAGAGATACAAACTATTTAACAATAATTAATTAATTGATGTCCCATATTCTCATTGCTGATGTAATAGATTGATTTTTTTAAAAATCGAAAATGATTCAGCAAGTGAAATTTTTTTTGTTGTTTTTTTAATTTTATTTGTATGATGAAAATTTTAACTTAGAAAACAAGTTCAATGTTAATGAATTGTTTTTCTTTGGAAGTTTATGAGTAGTTTTGTAATATTTCAGATTGATAAGACTGCTGGTAAACTCTTGATTCCTTACGCAATTTGGACCGGGTTTTATGCTTTTCTTACCTATGCCATGAATAAAGAAAACGCATCACATCATTAGTAGTCTAATGGTAACTTTATATCAAGCTTACTGTTTTTTTCCTTATCGAGTTTTATACCAATTTTGTATTGTTGTAATTTATTTTTCAAATAATTTGAACGTAATTATCAATAAAGTTGTACTGTTTTATAGTTTTAGCTTACTTGTCACAGATGATTCACACATTTGAAGAATGTGACCCTTGTGTATCAAGATTGATTGACCCGTGGAAATAGTGTGATATTTAGATTCAATGTCTTTTCACTCAGTTTAAAAAAATTTTGATTTTACTTTTCATTAAATTTCAAATTGGTCAGAATCAGTTTGCGTCGGTTAAACAATTTTATTAATACAAGCAATTTTATGTCATCAAATTCAAGGATTATCACAAAAATCTTTTCATGTATTTTAGTTCAAAAAAACATAGGAAGTAAAAGTATTGTTAAGGAATAATTTAGTGTATTTGTTGTTTATAAAATTTCGTTTTGCTTATCTATATTTTATGCTAAAGTTCTTGATATTGCGAAGTATGTTTTTGTAATTTAGAAAATAATTTTACTATTTGATGGCTGCTAATTATATTACCTGATGTATTGTAAGCTTGAGTATCTCTGTTTTTTCTTTTTCAATAAAATTAAAATCGCCTTTTCAATTTAGTAATTAGTCCAACAGGGTATCACAGCTGATCACCTCTATTAATATTTTGTTTATAATCAGTTTTAAATTTTGTCTTTCAGTTACTAAGATTAAGAATATCGCGGTTCACTCGTTAATTTAATGTGGTGAACCGCAATAGTGTTTTTGGTTTTAGGGAATGTCCAGTTATTTCTTCAACTCAGAACTCAGCTTTTACGCATGATTAGTTCATGGCCAAAGAAATGAGACACTATTGACGAATTTCGTATCATTGTTTTAGTTCCTAATGTAAATATGATTTTACTCCTATACGGGATTATTTTTGACCCATATTAATACAGTAATTAAGCATCAGTCATATTCAGAAAGACATTACGCAAATATTTTTATCGTAGGCAGTTTATGAGTTGTGTAGTCTTCTTATATTTCAAATTCTTTAAGTTGAACGAATCCTTGCGCAAATGAAATATTTTATCCAGATTACATTTTTTTCAGTTTATCAAACTTCCTATTTCAGTATGGCTTGTCACGATTCAGATGAAGAAGTGATCTATAAGAAAGTACGTCTTATTTGGTATTTTCACTACCTGTCTTTTAAGCGCAATTTATGCACGGAATGCGTTAACAATTTATCTAATTTAGCTTTCCTGTTTCTATAGTTCAATAAATGTTAATACCTTCAAGGAATAATCACAAGATAATATCCCTTGTACCATATTATGAAATGGTCTTTTTAAGGAGGACCATAACGACGTAGAAAATGAAGATGTTTGGGATGATAGTGCGCTGATTAAAATGTATGATGAAATGGTCAACAAGACCTACGTTAGTTTTTGGTTGACACTGATTCCCAGTCTCGTCAAATAATCATGACACTTCAAACTTTTAATGATTATTTCAAACATACTCATATTTTGGATTATAAATTATTTTTTGTTGATGCTATCACTAAGAACACATGTATGAGACATTTCCAGGATTCTCTCGATTATCAAGGTACTTCAACAAAAAAAATTAAAAAAGCTCAAGGAAGAAAGGTTTGTTTGTCTTGTTGTTATTAATCATAGTTTCAATTTCATTAAGACTGTAGGAAAGAGAATAATTGGGTAGGAATATTTATTAGACTTGTGCTAGAAATACTTTCAGGACCTCTTATTTTTTATATCTAATAAATTAACTCTCAACTTTTTGTAGTGGAATGTAAATGATCATTGTTTGGCACCGTACTACCATGACCAGTTATGGTATCCGGCTATTATTAAAAGATTCGGTGGAAAGCACTCTGATAAGTGTGAAGTATTGTATGATGTTTACGATGAATTAGCTTGGGTTAATATCGAGGATCTCATACAGTAAGTGGATTCATGTGTTTTGGTGTAAGAAAAATGATGTTCGACTTCATATCTTGAAACTTTTAAATAACAGTCTTCAAAAATGGTCCAGCATTTTTTATTTAGCATAGAGTCTTAAATACTAATATTTATTTAAGAATATAAAGATTGTACCTTATTTGTTATGATTTAATTTTGTTCTGCAATAACCCTTTACTGAATTCACTAGAAAGTTTTGCCAATATTTTAATCATGAAATTAATCACGTGTGTAATTGGAATTGTTGATAGGTAAATAAGCAGCCAGGAAATATTGAAGCGAAAATTTGCTTATCTAGATTTAATGTTTTAGATTTAATAGTGTGTTGACTAGTTATAGAGGAGAAATTTCGGTGGATTGTTAGGCGAGCGGATAAGGCTATGTCTTAACAAATATGTTTAGGAAAAAAATATTTCGCTGAGGAAGAAAATTTTTGAGATTTTGTAAATTTGTACAAAAAAAGGTCTGATGTTGTTATATTCTTTTGTTTGGGTATTTCAGATGAGATCACTTATTTTACTTGCTGTGGAAAGCGTTCGTTGCTCATTTTTGAAGTTCACATTCTGTTTCAAAAACTTGCACATCCTTAGTTTTCGTTTTGAATTTATGTATGCAAAAGATTTACAAAGATTTAGTCTCAGGTTACATATTTACTACATATATTGGGACGAAGCAAATATTTTGGCATGGGCAGTTAGTTGCTTTCTTCATTCATGTTACTTTATTGCGTGACTTGAATTGACAGTTACGAGCTATGTTAAAAGTTCAGTTCTGTAAAACAGGCGCTTTTCCTGGACCTTATATAATATTCATATTTCCACCATTTGTCTTAAAATTACCAGTTCTATGCATTGAGTGCGAGAAAAAAATAGCGGACATCTATTTTAAATGAATTGGAGTTTTTTTCGCTAACACTTATAAACATATATACGTAAAGATAATTCATATACATGTTTCTGTAATTAAATTCGAGCATTAATTGTGGTCCTGAGGTGGTAAAGACTCCGTACTAATTCTCACTTGCTATAGTCTGAAGAATCGAAGATTGCTTTCATTTTGTTTTATTCTCTTAATTAAACAGGATATCAGAATGTGGCGAGAATATACCAAATTTTAACAACTTTGGTGGTGAATACCCAAGAAATATCAAAATCCCGTTTGCTATGCAGTCTTCATCAAGGCATCATTATAATGCCGTAAGTTCCATAAGATTACTAGATATCAATTTCGCAATCAAATTTTAAACCGACGAGATGTTTAGAAGCTAAGTCATAGAATCTACTTTCTAATGTTTTATTCTGTAAAAAACCTTATTTGTAAAGACCTTACTCGTTATCTTTGTCTTTTAACAATACAGTAGTAAAGTTTGTCTTTCAATAATATATGTAACAACTGAAATGGGATAAAAACACTGCATATTTTGGTTTCAATTACTTTTTAGATTCCATCAGTCATTCCACCACCTCCAAAAGTATTTTCATCTATGCAAATGCCAAATGAGGAAGAGGCTTTGACAAGTATGCTGATGTCTTGGTATATGACCGGTTACCACACAGGTTATTATCAGGTGTGATGTTTTCTACTACCATTATTTGATCCTGTCAAATCTAAGACCTGCATCAGTTTTGTGAATGGAATTAAACAGTGTCAAGAATGAGCATTGTTTATGGTTTGAAATGATAATGTTGCATTTCTAGGCTCTTCAAGATCAGAAGAAAATAGAAGACAGTGCATCCCAGTAATTATGAAAGACCGATTGGTTACATGCGCTCTACTTCACTTCTGTTCTCACACCCATTATGCAGCATTACTAAAGAAGTTTTCTTCTAATTTTTTTCAATGGTGGTCTCATAATGTGAATTATTTAACATTTTATTAAAAAACCGCTGGCACCTTGATCCCAAATTTTTTGGTTCCAATGATTCATGCACTGTATCTTCGAAAAAAATGAGAACCGTTTTTCTAAGAGAGCAGACGTCGTCATCTGTGAAATTAGTCTAAGTATTAATTTGAAGAAATTGACAGATTAGTCCTTCTATGCTATTGTTAAGCATGCATACAATAATTAAACAGGTGCTTGTAAAGTAGGGTTCCAAGCATCAGTAGTGTTCTCATAGGTACTGCAATGAGGCATTATGGTGTTGAGCCTTGCCACATTTATCGCACCTTTCCTTCAAATTTGAGATATTTGTTATTTTTGTTGAATTAAGCATTCAATTTTTCTGAAATAAAAGTCTCAAAGTATTTACTTTGTAGAAAACTTTTAAGATGCATTCAATACTTATTTCTGTCTCAAGGCAAGCATAAATGACCAGAGAGATTTTAAAAAATAAATCGTTTAATGCGAATTGAAGATAATATATAAGGTGCAGCTGTGCAGGTGCATGTATCATATGTGCATGAGTGGTATAGCTTCTTATACGCTTCACGTGACGTATAAGCATTCAATTTTTTCTGATCGAAAGACGAGAATGACAAATCATATTACAGAGCACAATCGCAACTAACAGTTTGACAGATTGCTGCCATATAAAAATTGCTTTGAGAAAGTAAAAGAGTTATAAACTGATACGTTAGTAGAAGACTGTAGAATTCAATCGTAGATAGAATGGGTACTGCACATAAGTTATCGTTGCTGTGAGTCCTCGATGTTCTTTAGGGAGTTTGCTTCAGTGGATCAAATATTTGAATTTTTTTGTTTTTCTCAGCAACAGTCGCAGATTCTTCTGCTGCCTTCTTTGCAGCTGCCGCTTCTTGCTTTTTGCGCATGATATCCGCATCTCGTTCCATTCTGTTATCTAACTTTACACCCTGAAAAGTTGCAATTTCATAACCTGACCACATATTAGGGTAGTGAACTTGACAGCACAAAATATTTCCAGAAGTTACTGAATCCTGACCTCATCATGCTTTGCTTCTTACACTAACATCCATGCGCACATGTGCTCTCACCCATACATTAGAACTACTACGAACTACTTTTACTTTTTTGCTGATTACCAATTTTACCCTTGAAGTTTTCTTTGCTTACATGCTCAGTGCATGATTCTTTCTTCGCTGAGAACAGTAATCTCTGATTTCCTTTTTTAATTTTTTAATTTGTTATTTGATATTAGCATTATTGACGTAAAGTCTTCAACCTAGGGTGATAAGTACATAACTTCAAAAATTCATGGATATAATAGCTCAAATTTTCTTCTTAAAATCAAGCTGAAACTTCTTTGCAATAAAAAATTTAACCAACATCTTGATGAGGTTGAGATTTTTTTTGCTGTTGCTGCTTTTTCAAATTCCTTTCACGAGCTAATTCGCGTTGGTTACCTCCTTAAATAAGTGCTTTTGATGACACGAATATTATTTGACATGAGTCTGACATTTTTCCAAACTCTAATGGAAATTCAGAAGTCAATATTCATAGAATAATTAGACTTAGGAATGAAACGGCGCGGTTAAAAAGTATCAGCAAGTGCAATATGTAGCAAATAACTTACTGGTCATTTGCGATGAACTATACTGGGGTCAAAAGTCGTCGATAATATCTATGTACAATAATGTAATGAAGGATTTGTTCGTTCGTTATCGACACAAACAAGAAAAATTTGGAGTTTGAATTGAGCGTGAAGCCAGCTGAACACAGCAACGCACTGGAAGGGGCAACCAATTCACTACAAATAACTGAAAATTCTTCTCAGCGATCTTTCTTGACACATGTATGTACACACCTATACACACACAATTGCGAACTACACGCACACCCATGCACAACACACACATACATGCGCCACATGTGTTCGCAGAAACTGGTATTATCAATATAGATGGGAATTTCGCGGATCGGCCAATCAGCCATACACTTTTACACTATGAACTTTGTTCTGGAATTGAATTTTCTCACTGGATGTAAGAGTAAGGGGAAGGGATGTTGTAACATGACATTTGACGTTTTTAGATTATGAAAAGATGATTACATGTGTAATCATTTAGTTCTAAAGGATTTCGGTGGAATACCCATTTTTATGATTCTTGGTGCATTTTCTTGCAGCAAAAATCATAAAAATGCTGCGATCAGAACATGCATTGCCGGGCACTGTTCATTCTGAGAATTAAAAGGTGGGTGTGCTTTGTACTAGGAGGAAGCAACCGACCTGCTAGTTATGAACTGGAGAATGGCAATGAATGGAAGGCATTAATACTCATAATTTATTGCAGATTAACATTGTAATTCGCTGGATGGAACAAAGAGGCAAGATAACTTACCACTGGTCTTACTGATATTTGTTAATGGTTGAGTTCGAGACTGAATGTGTCTTGAAGCTAGCATACTAATGAATGACCTCTATCTATCGTTAAATCTCGTGTGTGCCTTTTTGAATCTAAGATTAGTCGGAAAAAGTGTGGCATTTACTGTGTCTCTTGAAGAAAATTAACTGAGCAGAATTCAGTACTGTGAGCGCAAATTAATATCAGCATTTTCTTGACAAAAAGTACTGAAACTTGACAAGTATCTTTTTCAACAATTGTCTTCCAACTGCTTGTCTGTTTTGAAAGCAAGCTTTGCTTGAAATAGCAAGTACACTTAAGGTTTGTTGTGCATCTAAATTCTAAAGTAATTATGCTTTAAGCGAAGATTGGCGACATTTAATAAAGAGTTTATCTCATATTATTGGTGAGCTTTATTCAACAACAGACAGTTATTCAACCTCAATTTGCTTATAATTTCCCTCCAAAACAATCTGTTCATTTTTGTTTCAGTATCTTCTACAGCTCTGCCTCATACTTGCAATGCATCATGCAGTGAATCTTCACAAGCCATCAAGCACAAATTTAATATTTTGGTGATTTCGTGATGGATTCTAATGCTATCTGCATCTGCCTTATAAATTCATTGCGAAAACTTGAGCGATTCTTGTTATTTTTTTATGTCAAGTACCGAAAAAATCAAATACCGCAATAATCAGAGTGAAATCTACTTTAGTAGTGCATTAAGTTATCTCACCAAAATATAGATCAGTGAAGAAATTCGATAAACCTAAGATATTCTGGTTGTAAACAAGTTTTGAGCGATTATATTAAATAATACCACGATCCAGTTATTATTTCTCGCAATATTAGTAGGATATCAGTATTTCTCAGAAAAATTATATATAAGATGACGAAGCTCAGTCGAAGCAAAACTTTACTGTTTTAAAGCGTTTAAAACTTTCACGTTCAATTTAGCAGCTTTATTCATTTGCAGGCAAAAATAAGAACAGATTGAGCAACTGTACAAAATGTATTACCAACTTTTTGAAAGAAGAAATGGTGTAACTGAAAAGTTTTTGGATAGCGTATCCATTTATATCCTGGTAATGGAAATTCACAACAATATAATATTATTTTCTACGCATTAAAAGTATAGGACAATTTTAGGCCTTTTTTGTATGTAATGTAATCAACAATTTATAGAAAAAGAACATGAAATGGTATATTTTTGGAATAAAGGTCTTGCAGGTATCACTTTCAAGTGATTTATTGATCGTTAAAACTTCCGGTAAAGCATTTCATTTCGGTTCATAAACTCCCACCCTGTATTATATCAGCACTTTTTATGTTACCACTACATTGCTTGCCCTTTATGGTCTGTTTTTTGCCTACGAACAGATAAGACATTTTTTTATTTTTTATCAGCTCCAAGCACTATTTTCTTTCAGTATTAATACTTGTCACGCGATCACAGCAACGGAGATCAAAATTTATATAACTGACGATAAAAATATCAACACACTGCACTGAAATGTACAGAAATTGCAAGAGAATAGAATTTGTGCTATTCTATTTGCGTGTTGAGCAGATGTCCACTTCAGTCTTAAGATTATCAATTAAAGTAAAGAAATAGCAAGGTGACATTTCCGTTGATTTCTTCGTTCAACTGATTCGTTGGTTCAACCGTACATACGGAGTACATCATCGCTAACGGATTTGTGATCTCAGACCAATAAAATGAGAAGAATGAATTGATTAAATACTTTAAAGAGCATACAGTTCGGCAGTAAAATGGCAACCGATTCCAAACTGTGAAAACTGAAAGAAGCAGTAAAACTGAATTTAATTTGGACTGAGGCATAAGATGCTGATTAAACTGATATTTCAGAAAGCAACAAGAGAACCACAAATATTCAACTTTTGGCAAGCTAAACTTGTCTTTCTGTAAATTTTGTACTTGAATTCATCAGCAATTCGTGCTTTAATGTTTGGCAGTAACTTGACAAAGATTATCAGTGATTTGCGAGTCACTACCCAAGACACAGTGCAGTCCTAATGCGAAACATTACGCATTACGGCTTGTAAATTATAATATTATAAACCAAACTGCCCACATAAATTATATGGTTGAATTCCTGCAGGAACGCAAAAACAAAATTGGTTTGTATCTAAATTAATGCAAGAGATTACTCTATTTTTGAAGTTCATTTTTGCCCACTAGACAGCCACAAGTCAGAGGTAATTATTGCATGTTACGTTGAAATAGCTTTCAACTTAGGATACTGCGTTTGGTTAAAACCATGTCTGTTTCTGTAATCACAGGGTACTCCCTATTTATTTTATATTTTCTAAAAATTTGCACAAAATTTTTTTTTCGCAAGTGCGCATCTGCACTTAGCATGCACTACAGAAGTTATAGCTTGCAATTACGAATTCCATCTGTGCATAGAACATAGAACATCTGAAATGAAAAATGATTGCATCTTTAATTCTGGACAGCTTTTCAACCTACGCTAATTTTTCTCTCAACAAATAAATTCGTATAAAGAATTTTTTGTCAAGAAATCCGACTACTGTTTTATAAATCAAATAACAGATTCTATCCAAATCAAAGAATTTTTTTGCAAGTTCAACGAAGTATGAAATGAACTAAGAATTAGAAGCAAATGTGTAGGCTAGTCATTTTTTTCGTTGCAGTGATTCTGACGCTGGACCGTATTCCGGTCCTCTGGCTGTACTTGTCTCGCCGCTCAGATTTGTTGTGCTGATTTTTTTTGCTTCGCCCTCTTGAAATCCATAGCGATTACCAAATTGAATGCTTTCGAGCGTTTTCTTGAGAACTATCGATTGAATATGTGCCTCAACATGATCAGATATACTGATCTCCTTCGCATAGTGTCTGTAGAAGTTCGTTGCGATCTCATTCCAAGTCATCACATACGGAATTATTCTGATCCTGTATCTCATCTCTGACTCAAGTTTATTAGTCAGTAGGTCATTTTTATCTCAATTGTTATCAACCTGCTCTGATCAGTGATGCCAAACTCTATCAGAATTACTTTGTGTCGCTTCTTATCATATACCAAGATGTCCGTCGATTCACTCTTATTCTAATTGCTGTTCTCATTCGCGTGTGGAATCTGATTTCTACGTTCTCATTAGCGACGATTTCCTGAATGGAGTGGCTCCAACGCATTAGATTCTTGCACTGATAAATTCAATAAAAGGCTTTGCAAGGAAGAGCTCGAAAGACTAAATTTAAGAAACCAAAAATCAGAAAAAACCATATATTGTCATGGCTTATAATTAATAAAAAATTCTCTAAGCTAGCAAAGAAAGCTATGCTGCACCAGGCATCTGCCCAATTTTTGTTTCAAAAATTGTCTATTACTGTATGAATTTGTTGCATCAAACAAAACACATTGAGTGAAAACTTAGCACTAACTTCTGTATGGCTTTGCGCAGTGATTTTATAGTTCTCATTGTTGTATTTTTAGGCTAGTAATTAAGGCAACAACAAAAGTGCCTAAATTGCACTGCTTTTTGTCTTGTTATTTAACTTCTCTAAATTTTTTTCGTCATATCGCAAGAGCTATACAGAATAATCAAAATGCGAAAAGAGATCTATTTGCTAGGCTTTTTAAACTTGTAAAATCGTTAATGAGCACAATTTTTCAGCACTGAATCACTGAACTTCAGTCATCTCATTTTTATGAGAAGACTACAGCGATTTCATGTTATACACGTTTCATCGAAAAATGTGCGTAATGCATAAATTGATAAGAAAAAAATTGATCGCAAAATAAAAATCTACTTCTTATGATAGCGAAATATATTTCAAAGCAGTTAAGAACGCGACGATTTTTGTATACTCATTTATTTGACACCCACCAGCAAAAGCATTGAGCACAAGATGAAATAACTGCTTATTAATGAACGTGAATAATAATGGAATTCAAGAAGTAAAATCCGTTAACATGTGATAATTATCTATTTTTTATGTATCGTTAATCAATAAAAATCATTTTCACCAAACTGTTATGTACTCGAATTACTGTGCTACAATAAATAACTCAAAATAAAGCGAGAAAAGAAAAGAAAACAAACAGATAGACTTATTAATGAACGATTGAAACCACATATGTGCGCCCAAATTAATCAGCGGGATGTCCAGGCATGTCGAAATTTATCTATAATTAAATTACAAATTTCGTTCAAATTAATAATAACTAATCATTTTGATAAGATCAGATAATTGTAGCAGAAAAGCCGTTATTAAATGATAGTTTTGTAGCCTATTTTCAGTTGCAAATTATAACTGAAATAAAACAATTAATTCAAAATGATACAAAATAATGGCAATAAAAAATTTGGCTTCTCATCAAACGCTAGAAAATAAAAGTCCCATAATGAAGAGAATGAAGCAAAAAATACTTTCATAATTTACTCGTAAAGTGAAAAGTTGCCTTGAGGTTTAAGCTTATTTCTAGCGCTGACGAAATGTTGACAGTTTAAAAGCAAATTTTACTTTCCCCACTTGGAAAAGAAAGCAGAAATTAGTCAGAAACATTACGCAAAACGCAAACTATCGGCACAAATAGATATTCTGAGAGGTAGACAAAGTGAGAAAGTTTTTGCATGGAAGTTTTATTATTGAATCCAAATACACTAACCTTTTTTTACAAGAAATAACCTTCTTTCTTGTTGAATTGACTCAAATAAGATGCGCTGATGATATCAGCAAGCATTACTTACATATTACTCTTACAAGCAAATATTTCTGAGTGCATTGCAACTATGGTATTATTGAAAAATTATGCTGCATTCATCAGTCAGAATATTTCAAACCAAATATTTTTGAAAGTAGGAATTTTTTTCTGGGCGTGTATAAAAATCATGACATTCCGAGAGCGTTCACTTTCCTAAATTAATAGAAAAAATTATATCCATCACCTGTAAGTGCAAATACAATTTGAATGAATAACTGATAAGGAAGCAAAAAAAGTAATACGATTCCGAGAGAAGACTGCAGGGAGGAGAATATTTTCAAAAAGTAATGCTTAAAAACAAGCTGCTTCTCATATGTGTGTGAAAATATCATGATGAATTTCAAAACATATACCAAAACCAGCAATAAAATCACCTTTCTGTCAAAGTTATTTGCTGATAATAATTTTAATCTCTGCTGACAAAGAACAAGGATTAAGCCCCAAGACTCTTATCAGTGAAGAACATAAAAGGAGACGAACCCCATGGTAATTTAGTGTACAACTGCAAGCTGTCGTAATGAAACGTTCCCTGATCATCACTATTTCCTCCTTAATCAGTATACTTGCTGTTTTTCCTGTAGATGAGACCCATTCCAAGTGAGTCATTTGTTTAGTATTTTTAAACATTAGATGCAAGTAAGAAATTCAGTAACCAATTTCCACTAAAAGAAATTCAAGATTAATTACATAAGCTATATAACATCTAATTCTTTATCAAACTACATCTATCGCTCAAGAATCTATAGTCGAGTCAAAATTAATCATTTATACTAATGTAAAGCTCATTTTAGCACTCAACTAATGCGGCTGATACCCTGAAGTTATTGTCGACTTTTTACAGTCCCAATAGATTGGGAGTAATTTCATGCTTAATATTAGAG
>UYYF01000357.1:0-18594 GCA_900618365.1 Thelazia callipaeda
ATAAAATTAGAAAACGCAATTTGCTCACAATGAAAATAACTATACCAAAAAGCTATTATACAAGCTAATGGGTAGTATTTCAGATTGAAAATTGAAAACTAATATAATTAATTACTTAATAGTGAATTTATATTTGTGGTATATCTCACTAACCAATATTTTACAGATTTTGGCACTGATGTTTACTTGATGCATTATAATTATTCGATCAAATTACAATTTACTATTGAAACAGACCACATTGGCAGTTATAACTAATATTGATCAAACAGAAATTGAATTAAAAAAACAATACTAATTAACTTACCAAATCATTTTGAGTTTGAATTAAATTTAAAACTAATATTAACCAAGAAAAAATTGAATTAGCAAGTTTAAATTAAAAAATAATACTAATTAACTTACCAAATTAAGTGGAAAATCTTTGCCATTTAGCCGAACTAAAGCTCCATTTTGAGTAAGCTTTAAGACACATTCTGCAAATGGAGCGCTACAATTTTTGATTACATCATTTTCTACTTCAAAAATTTGCATTATATGTGCGCGAATAGTTATAGGTTGCGTTAAATTTGGCACTGAAGTGACTTCACGTGTATTCGAGTCAGATGAAATAGAAGAAACATCTTTGATTAATTTACAGAATCTGTCACAGTCATCAGTGGAAGCTACGTTGATGCCATACGTCTCTCCTTCATAATGCCAATACGCAAAACAAGAAGAAACTCGAACAACACGATTTGCTGAAAAATTAATTTAGCACAATTTTGAATTGAATTTATACAAAAAATATATTTGCCTTATCAATTAAAATTTAAATTACTTTACTTGCATTGTTAGAGCCGAAAAATATTACAGAATAAATTTTTTAAGTTTTAATTTTTCACTCAAATTATAAAAATTAAAAAATCTTTACTTATTCAATTAGTTTTTAGCTCTTTATTTATGCTATAATTTACACTAAAATATTTTCAAATTTATCATCACTTATTTAGCATTACTGTGAAGATTATTACTTTCAGCAATAAATTTTACTCATATCTCTTATTTATATCACACGTTTTCTATTGTGATTAAGATTACTAATTTTAAATGTATATAAATTAGCATAATTTATTAGATTTTAATTTATATGCGAAATGCTATCTTCTGAATCATATGCAGACTGCATAATGTATTACCACTTTATTATTGCAATTTTTTATATTTTTTCCTGAACTGATAAATAAATTTCTATAATAGAACTAGATATCAGAACTTTGACCTTTATCAGTCATATTAAAAAATGTGAAATTAATTAGAATTATACCAAAATCTCAAAAAAATGCTATGTTGTCAAATTTGATTTGCTTTTGCAATGTTTGCAATTGACTATTCTATTCATTTAATTTTTCTTTACACAATAAAAATTAAAAAGAATACAAACAAAAATTAGCAATTATAAATTGCGAGGGAACTTTTACAATATAATTTAATTTATTTTTATAAAGCGATTCAATTTGTGTATTTAGTAAAAATTCAAGTTTATCCAAAAAGTTAAGCCTTAGACAAATGAATAAATGCTAAGATTTCAATGTCAAATCTTTTGATCATACATACTAACGAGGGAAATTATACAAATACTTGAAAATTTCCAGTTTGAATTTAATTAAAAATTTCTTTATTTCTTATTTTTATTTTCTTCTTCTAAGCCTAGCTTAATTTTCATTTTCACTTCTTATTTTTCATTTTTTGCGTTATTATTTTCAATAAAATAATAATTAATCGAAGTTCTCCAATGCTTATTTTTTCTAATAAAAGTCGAATTGCTCATGATATAATTAGCAATTAAGGAAAAATATTTGACCTTGTGAACTTTGTTTTATTTTTTTGAGGCAATATATTCTTGATAATATCAGCGTATTTTATTTTAAAAACCAATAAAAAGTAAAAAAAATTATTTTTTATTTATAAACTTACTGAAGATAATAACGCAGCAGTGTATTATAAAAAATAATTCAATTTCTCGTTTTTTAGCACTTATAATTTTGAGTATTTTAGAGAAAAAAGTTTTCGCTACTAACAAATTAAAATTAAAATCATTCGAAAATTTTTGAAGACTTATTGCAAACAAATAATTGTACAGTTTTTTTTTAAGAAAAATACTTTTTTATCCGTAAAAGTTTTTGCTTATTTTTGAAAAGAATTTAATTAAAAATTAAAACTTTTTTTGATCACAAAGTTTAATTTTTTATCATCTCAAAAATTAAAAAAAGGACTACAGTAAACTTTTTAAATTGAAAGGATAGCGAAATTAATCTTAAAAAATATTTTTGAGGATTTTATTTCAACGATTATTAATATTATTCCTACTCGTTTTATTTGTTTTTTGTTTTATGGCTATTTGAAAATTTCATTTTAATCCTTTTTGCTATATTTTTTGTGGCATTTTTATTGTTATAAAAGCAATAAAAAGCAAATATTTGATTTTTTTTAATAAAAAGAATTTTTAACAAATGATAAAAAATACAGTATAAATATCAAAAAATTGACAACTTACATGTGTCTAACATTTGCTCAGAAACAATTCCTAATTCACTTTTTGCAATGAATTGAACTGTTTTGTAAATTGAATAAGTACGTTTTTGTGTTGACTGTACTTCAGCAACTGTAATAGAAAGCAACGATGGATTCAGAATGATCCATTCACTTCGATCTGATGAAAGTCGAAATAATTCTGCCCAGAATCTATCAACAATCATTTCAAGACTGTTTAGATTGACAAAATAATGCAAAAAATAATAATGTATTTTTTAAAAACAGTAATTTATTGTAGATGCAGATGGAATAAAAGAATAAAAAGATGAATAATATTTTCAGAACTAATTAAATTTTAGAACAGAAAGAGAATATTTTTAACACAGAAATTACGAAAGTTGTAATGAAAATAAGTTTAGATTTGAATTGCTAATTTAAAAAGTTAAACAGAAATAATCGCTTTGAGTAGCAGTAGAAATAATGATTATTATAATAGTTATCAAAAAGAATTCATAATAATCATTGGTTTTTGCATTAGTAATTAATTATATTAACTTGGCGATGCTCAAAGTAATTTTTTATTTCCAACTGCAGTGCAGAAATGTAATTAACTTAGAGTAGAATAAAATGAAGAACCGAAATCTGAGAGCTTCTGGAAGCTTTCCGGAAAGTTAGACTAGATTTTAGGCCCGTTAGGAAGACAAGAAAGAGTAATAAGGAAGCAAGGCAGTGCAAAGCAATAACATCAATGAGTTTGCAAGGGCCTGCCTAGCTTAGACTGCCATTGCTACTGCTATAGGGTCGATTCCTACGGCAAGTTTACTATCTCAAGCACTCCTAAGCATTCTTAACTCTATCACTTGCATTAAGTACACGTAACATTACGTAACGTATACATATATGTAACAAATGTGATAAAGACTTGTACAGGCGGATTTATGTACAGTTACATCATTTCCAACTCACATATTTTAGTTATATCTTTTCATTCACAATGTTATTTACACTTATTCACGTAAGATACAAGTAATTTCATGCATAATAAGAACATATATTAAGATATTTATTATAATGTGCATATGAAACAATATAGATATATTTTCGATTTACTTTGCCCTTTCTCGTTTTCTAATTGAAACTTATTTTCATAAAACTAAAATGGGATAATAAGAAAATTTTTAGGTTAAAGGAAAAAATTTTGCAGTTATTAATTGATTTCAAAAGATGTTATTAAACGATTTTGGGGTCAACTGAGATTGAGGTCAAGGAAATGTTAATTAAAAGACAATATCTATTGACTGCTACTTTAATACTTTAATAAAAAGTGATCTACGACTTATAACTGATTTTTATGGATGATTTATGACGAAGGGCACAAGATATGACTTACAACTCATAAAAAAATTGTTTGCTTCCATTTTCACAAAAGGTAATTACGTGCCATTTATTACTGTGTTGTTTACTGGGTTTTTGCTTCATAAATTATACAAATCACTTCTGCCTTTACGCTTATGTGCGTGACACTTGTATTGTTGATTAAATTAATGGCTTGCTCATTTTTGGTTTATGCGCGTGACTTCTGGCGTTTGGAAAGTACTATCTTATTGTTTCAAACTTTTGATCTGGCAATAATTTACTAATTAAATTAATTGAGAAATTGAAAAGTTTGCTGAACTAACGAGAGTAGAATTCGTTTTTATATCATTTGATTATGAGAAAGTGAAAAAGTAATGAAAAATAATGAAAGTTATGGTGGAGAGTTTTACTTCTCAGAGAAAAAATATATTGAATAAAGCTTCTACAAGAGCGAAATATATTAAATGCTTCCACAAAAAGTAATTAAAAAGCTGAGAAAATAGCAAATCCAAAAGGAATTAAAAAATGAGAAAATATGCTAAGTTTAAAAGAATAAAAAGGTATTATTTTATTGTAATTCAAATTATTTGATAACTTTTTATTGTAATTTAATAATACCAATCAAACGATAAATAGTTGCTTAATTATTTTTCATCAAAGTTTTTTTCTGATTATTAAATCACAATAAAAAGTTGTCAAATAATGTGAAACTTATGCTAGAATCTAATATTTTAAAGCCTTAACGAGCACAATTAATATTTTGTACAGAATAAAATATTAATATTATAGTTGCAACAGTGAAAGAAAAAATAATAGTGGGATAAAAAAGCAAAAAAAGGTAAAATATTAACAAAAAAGCAATCAGCAATGAAATTATTGTACCAATAGTTATAATGAATAGCAAAAATAATATGGTAAAAGATAATATATGCTAATAAGCTAATAATTAGTTGAAAAATTTGCATATTCAATAAAAGCTTTTGCGGAAAAAAAATTACAAACTTATAAATTGTTCATTTTATTGTATTTCAGAACAAACAATTTCGTCAAAAACTTTTTCAGCTTTCTGATTAAAAAGTTTAATTTTAGATTGACAAATAACAATTTATTAAGCAGTTGTTTTAAAACTGATATGTACCATTAAGTTATATATAACTTAAGCTTTAATATGAACATGTTTTTAATATATAAAAGCAATTACTTATTAATACAGAAAACATTAAACAGAATATTTTGTTATCAAAATTTTGCAAAGTGTTTTTGAAAATTCTTAAAGTTAAGGCTAATCCTTTGAGTAAACAACACAAAGATGTATAAATAATATTGCATACATAATAATTGAATAATTAATAATATAACAAAAATTAAATAAAAATAATGTAGAGAAAACTGACTTTAATATTATTTTTGTTTCAATTTGATCGAAAATGTCAGCAATTTTTTTCGGTGTTATTGCTGTCGTAGCAATTGTTACTTTTGTATAATTATTACAGTTAGTGTCTTGAGTATCACTGAGGCAATAATGTCGAGTTCCACAAGGGCATGATAGACTACTTCCCATAACTTTTGAATATCACAACATATTCTATTAAAAGTTTATTTGATTACATTTCAGCAAATTCATGAATAAGTAGATAAATAATAGTCCAGTTAAAATATTATACAGAAATAACTTTATTATTTAGTCATAATACTGCAAGGCCATTATAAGCGTTGATTTCACGTTTCAGTAGCATTAGTCAGATTTGTACGTTCTCCTACTACACGTGAAACACATTTTCTAAATTGATTATTTGTGTAAATTAAAAACACGCAGTTCTTTTTCGTTTTTTTTGAATGGCAGTTGACAAAAAAAAATTGCAGAAATGGGAAAAGAATAAATATTAGTAATAAAAGCAGTAAGTGGTCAGCCTAAAAAAAATTTATACGTTCGGCCATAGTGAAATAAATCAACATGCCAACACCAAGTTTAAACCCTACCCATAACTCTTTGGCCAGAAATCAACAAAAAAAAGAGAGTTATTTTATTTTTATGCAAAATTTGCATATTATGCATGTTTGGTGCTGACGTGAAGTATTGTTGCTTGGCTGTCAATTAGCAACGAAAATGTTACAAAAGATATTAGCTGCTATCCAAAAAGCAGAAAAGATAAGCTTTCTTTCACTGTTATTTATTAAAATATGTACTGTAATGACAAATTTATTTCTCTGAGACTATAATTATAAATGAAAGCAAAATTTAAAACTTATTATTAGTATTAAAAATATTAATAAGAACTGAGAGTCATAATTCGTTGTTACCTTATCATAACAAGCTGATCTTTTAAAGCTTAATTGATACCAGAAAAATTGTCTAATTAAAGCACTATTATATAATACAAAGCATAAAAACTGTTAATGGATTACTGCGATCATCAAATTTTACCACAACTAAAATGTATGCTGTTTTTCAAATCAAACTAATTAAATAAGAAATTATTTATGGACTATTACATGCATAACATTAGTAATATTTATTCTGATCATGTAGTATTTGTAAAATAAATTTGTATATTATTTATTAATTAATTGCAATTTTGTTGATTAAAATTATAATCAAATTTTATCATGAAAATTGAATGAATTTACAAATTATATACAGAATTTAGTTGTTTTGTCTAAAATAACAGCAATTATTCACATTAATTTAAAAAATGATCAAGGGATTTGAACGAATTGAGTTAAAGAACAAATAACAATCAGAAACTGAAATAATTCAAATAAACACTGCTTACTTTACAAATTTTTATCATTAATATTTTCTTATGCGTCTAAAACAATGTTTTCTCGTCTGTTCAAGCAGTTATTCGTAACATTAAAGTATCTGGATAAATTGAATGCAAAAAATAAATCTGAAACTTATTCTACCTTTATAATTAAAAGTACTGTATTTTATTTCATTTCAGTAATAATTATATGAAAGCAATTACAGAAGTCAACACATCAAATAGTCAATTTTGTGCTTCAGTTGCACAAGTTTATAATATTAATTATCATATAAATAATGCCATGATAAAGTCATAGCTAAATTGTATTTGAACTAAACAACCAAGTTGATAGGTCAAAAGTCACTTCCAAAACATTTTAATTTTGCTCCCAATGCATATCTCTCACGATTTTTTTCAGCTCTCATGATCATATCAAATATACATTTTTCATGCTTATATGCAATTAAAAATTAACGGCTTTTATTTGGTTGTGATCATTAATAATAATAATTTCTTAAAGTTAACTTGCATCGTAATAGAAAAATAAAGAATAAACACAGCGGACAATAAAATTTCATTTATTTTAAGTGAATCAAATTTTGATGAATAAATAAATATTTAAAAGATTGTTGCAGTTAAAATATAATTACTTAAAATGTATTTTAATTATTTAAAAGTAAGCAGAACGAAGGAAAAAAACTGTTTGGGAGCAGAAAATGTTGCTCAAAACAAAACTTTTGACAATGAAACTTTTAGAAACAAAAAATTATCACATATTTGCTGAGAACTGTGGAACAAATTCAAGTAAAGAACATACTAATTGTTCATGCTGGATTTACGTACTAAATAATTGTCCCGACTTGTAATCCTTTTTTATTAAAATAAATTTTTCACGCAAATAAATTAATCATTAATGCTTACTTGTCACGTGAAGTTTAAATTCATTACAACAATAAATCAAATATTTTTCGAGGAGATTTATGTGATGGTATTACTGAATTAACGTTACATGAATAATTTTTGTTGAGCAAAAAAGCTAAACAAACTGAATGAACGTTTGATGACTGACTGATTAAATGCTTTAGTTTTGAATAAAATGAGTTCATTTTCAATAGACCTTTATATTTTATTATTATTTTCGTATAAAGTAAAATAATTATAAAATTGATCCAAAATCAATCAAATTAAATATTAAAATTAATCTAAAATCCTTTAAAGATCAAGCATCCTGAATAAAATATGCTGTGCTTACTGAAGTTGCACGAGTGCTTTGTTTTGCTCATATCACTTCAGTGATTTGATATTTTTGAGTAGATTCTGAATAATTTTGCATTTTATTCTATCTTTTTCAAACTTTAACTAATAAGCCATTTATTACTAACTCATCAAAAATGGAAAATATGCAATAATTATTTTCTTTTTGCCATTAATTTAAAACTTTATGAACAAACACAACTTAGAAAAATATGTTTGTGATAAAAGGAATTGCTTGTTGTATGAAATTATTTTGAGATTATAGCTAGCAAGGAATTTTTTATTATTTATAATTAAGTAATTTGCAATAAAAATTCAAAGTAATAAAATAATTAAATGTTTGCATACTTTATAATATTTCACTATAAGTTTGTGAAATGAATTCTAAGTCTTGAAATATTATATTTATATTATTATTTGGTTACTAAGTTAATTCGTACCCAAGTTTTTGCACTTTGGAATGAATGTTAAGGAATGATGCAAATTTGTATAAATTTATTTTTATATCAACTGTATGAATCAGTCAGCAGTATTTAAAATAAATCTTCAAAAATAAATTAAATCATTGTTAGTTCTCAGTCTTGAATTGATTTAGCCTAAAAGTATTGCCACTACACTTTTTAACTGTAAATTAAAGTTGCATTTATCATTCAAACTCATTAAATTTGCATAATAAATGGCGGGATTCTTTTTAAAATTAAATAATTAATTAAATTTTAAACTGATCAGCAAAATAAAAAATAAATTTATTTCAGCATTTTAAAGTTTTCATATTTTATTTTTATACACAAAATGAAAGAAATATAAAATAATAACAATGAAATTAGCTTCTCTAATATTTAAAACTTGCATATTTTGCTTAAAAAATTTAGGATATTGGTTTTTTGGCGTAGTATTCGCATTCTTTCTAATTATTTGAAAAATTAATAAACTGCTAAATGTATTGCAACAAAACTATACTATTATGATAGCAAGAACTTTATAATAGAAAATTTCTGAGAAAAAACAAAGTATTTTCATATTATGAGCTTAACGATGCTTATTTATTATAAGTGTTATATTAATTTAAAAAGTCCGTAAAAATTTAATGACTTTTGACAAACATTTTCGGTTATGCGAGTGATTTTCAAGCAATTAGCTTCGAAGATAAAATAATGTAACAGACAGTATTTGCTGAGAATAAATTTTTGTAATAGACATTTCTAATCAAAAAAGTAGTATGAAATTACCATTACAATAAAAACAATAATTCTTATTTTCACTTCTGATATTTTATTATTATTATTATTATTATTATTGGTATTTGCAGTATTATTAGTATTAGTATTAATATTAGTAATTGTATTATTATGATTCCGATGCATAAAAATAACAATTGCAAGATATATACACTCAACAGTATTTACCATACATACTACGACTAAAAAAATTTGAATACCATCATTATAATATTATGAACATAATATATAGCTTCAGTCTTGCAATTGCTATTTTTATAGTATGCAACAATTATAGGAATATTTTCCAAGCTTATACTTATCATTATCACGATTATTATTGTTGATTTCTGAAACCTTTTCTTGTTATCACACTGTTACTGTAATTAGATTTACTGTAATGAAATCTCTCTAAATCTTTACTAGAATGAATGTAAAATGCGTTTGAAAAGGTTTTGAATTTGAATTTATTTTTTATTATTTGCTTCTTTTGTACGTTTTTAGCTGATAAATCGACAAGAGCAAAAAAAATATTAAATAAAAAAATAAATCTTTTGAATATATATTTTAGTTAGTTTTCATCAGTATTATCATCGAAGAAATGATAATTTATTCCACCAATTTAGCATATCAAACACTTTTAATCTTTTGCTTAGCAAATGAATCAAAGTAAGAACTTATTTACTTATAATAAATTACCACTCTTTTCACACTATTTATCCGTTTTAACACTCTTTCATTCCCAAAACAAAATATTTCTTCTGCATTCGATACTACGTGAATTTCGTTTGCGATTATTAGCAAACTATTCTTCGATATTCAGAAATAAAATTATTTCTATTATTAACTGATTTTAAGCTTTTAAAATGTTCGCTTGCCATTTCGAAAATTTTAATCCTTTTTAGGCTAAGCGATATTTTTGATAATAAATTTAAATTATAGCAATTTTAAAAAATTTTTTCAACAGTTTACTTGCTTGTTGCATTAATTTTTATCATTTTTATTTTATATTATTTCTGTTACGTTAAGTTATACTTAGTTTTATAAATTAAGCCATTTCTATTTTCAGTTTGTCATTACTGATAGAATTCTTTGCATTTATATATTTTTACTCAAAAAGTATATCAAGTATGATTCCAAAGTTCACCAAAAATTATGCCGGATTTTGCATATGCTCATAATTCTAAGCATATTTTCATTCTGAAATTAATTTTAGTAATATTAAAAATAAAAATTTTCCTAATAATGCTTACAATATATAATTTACTAATTATTCCATGTTCAATAAATGATAAATTTCTTTTTTGAACTTCAAAAAAGATACACTTATTTTAACAAACTTTGGCCTTAAAGTAAGAAAATAATGATAATATTTAATTTAAATCAAAACAGATCTTATTATCCATCAAGTAAAAGCTTTAAACTTGAAAAAAATTTGCATTTTATAATTGGACAAATCGAGAATGTTCAGTTCTCCATGCGATATCATATATCAGCAAACAATTCAATCAGAAAACATTTTCATTATTAATTTTTCATTATTACTTGAAAACAAAACTACCTTTAGTTATTTTTTTGTAATTTCATCTATTTTTACAGCTAAAAAATTTCAAGAAGAGCACTTTTTCAGAATAATTTGCGTCAGAAAAATTCATAAAACTGAATCATTAAGTCGTCAAAAGTGTTTTCAAGTTGTAATTTGAAAGATATTTAATTTGTCTATTTATTTGCATAAAAATTTTTTACTTTTCTCACTGTTTGAACTATATATTCGCTAGACTTTCAATGTCAAAAAGTATTAACTTAATTCATTTTTTATGCGCACTCATAGAATTTGTATATGAAAATGAATGTTGATTTTTGTAAGTACTATTTTTTCACAAATTATTAAGTTTTTAATAAATTTTTAATTTTGCTTTCGGAACATTTAATTTATTTAATATTTTTTCAAAATTAAAAATAAGAGAAGTTAGTTTTTTTAAGAAATATAACTTAAAAATGTATTAATTTTAATAAATTTTGAACCAAAATATACTTGTTTTTTGTAGTAATTAATTTTTGTGGCAAAGTTTATAAATTCTTTTATTATTATTCAGTTATTTTTCAATCACATTTCTCTCTTTAATATATTGCACACAAAAATTTAACTTTAAAATTACTTTAACATTCTTAAAACTAAATGATAATAACAAGCTGGGGAAATAAAGGATATTCATGACGTGTGGTACTTATTAATTTGACCCAATTAATTAAACTTTGGTAACAAGAAAAATTGAATTCTAGCTATTGTGATAACGGAAGTGAGAACTTTAAAATAATATTTCTGAACTGTTTGAAGTGAACGATGACTGAGTATGGCAGTATTAATAAATATATCTCACCTCATGTTGTCATATTGCACCTTAACACCTCTGAGCCTCCAATAAGAGTAATTTGTAAAGAATCTAACTGTGAACAAGGTAAGTAAGTGCTTCAATATTTGAGGAAACAAGCAAAGCGACAAGTGTTATCAAAAACTAAAATATAACTTTTATTAGTAACATTCTTCCAATTTAAGTTTGAAAAATTATTTTCTCAAAATAAAATATAATTCAAAATAATTTATTACATTTTAGTTTTGTGAATAAATTGGTTAGTTCAAATTTGTACACTGTCAAGTACTATTTTTAAACTAATTCTTTACAAATTTTTATTGTAATTCAAATTTTCCATGTAAATTTTTAATAATTTTTTACTTGGTCAACGATGCAATGTTCAAGATAAAACAGAATTACCCAAAAATAGGACTACTACAGTAGAAGACAGCAATACTGACACAAATAAAAGAAGTAATTTTATCATTTAACCTGTATTTTATTACTCAAATTTTCAAAAAGTCAAAAATCAAAATTTTAACTTTTGAAATTTTATTGCATTTAATTTGAAATATCAAAAATTTTTTTAAATGGAATAATCTTTTACAACTTTGAGATTAGCAAGTTTTGTATTTTAGCACTTCTCGCATTCTCAGAAGGACTGTCATTGCCAATTTCCAACAAACTTTCAACTACCAAACTAAGTTCTAAAAACTTTATGCGGCGTGCGAGTCATTCAATTTTGCAACGTGAAAAGTGGGCTAATAAAATGGAATTCTTGCTAGCAGTCATTGGTTATGCGGTCGATCTGGGCAATATCTGGCGATTTCCTTCTGTATGCTACAGACATGGTGGAGGTATATAATGTAGTTATTGACTTTTTAATCCATACAAGAAATCAGTAGCTAATCAGAAATAGATTAAACATATCTGAAATTGATGATGATATTAAAAATTGACAAAAAGCGTACAAATGTAAAATTCAGAAATCATCTTGTCAGTCAAGACAATATTCTTTCAATGTATAAAAAACTTTCCTGTATATTTTGAACTAATTTATGCTATATATTTAAATATAAAAAATATGTGTAATATATATTTTACAGCAACTGACGTGCAGAAAGCACTTTTTTGAGATATTTGTTTGAATTTTAAGTTTTAAATTTGTGAATTAGTCTTTTTATACAATTGAGTTGCACATTAAATTATAAATTTTATTAGTATTTTTCTTTTAAACATAAATATTTTGACACTAACATTTAAATTTAAAAATAGGATTGAAATGAATTAGCAACTAGTTTGTTTTAAATATAATATTATAGCCAAAAGTTAATAAAAAATGTAATCTATGCGTAGTTGCCCGTATTTGTGTGTTTGCGAATGCCTGCGTGTAATACTAACTTCAATTTTCTTAGGTGCTTTCTTAATTCCATATGTAATTATGCTTGTTATTGGTGGCTTACCAATGTTTTACATGGAATTAGCTCTTGGTCAATTTCACCGGTCAGGTTGTATAAGTATTTGGAAAAAAATTTGCCCTATGTTTAAAGGTTAAAATTTAGTACTTAAATTTCTATTTATAATTTTAAATTGTTCTAATCTTAACTTTACAAAAATTTCAATTTCTTTTCATATTTTTTATTCAAAATTGTAATTTTTTATTGAATAATTTCAAAACTTCCACAAGTGTATTTTTACATTAAATCAACTCTTTTTTTTCCTCCATTTCAACCAAATTTAAAATTACTACAGGCATTGGCTACGGTATTTGCTTTATATGCACATTTATTGCATGTTTTTATAATGCTGTCATTGCGCACTCACTGTACTTTGTGTACAGTTCATTGCAAGTAATAAATTTTTTGATACTTATTCATTTAATACTTTAATTATTTTTATCTATGATTAAATACAAATTTTTTTCAGCAATTTTTTTACTTTTTTAGGTCAAATTATATGATAGCTTTGATAGACCGATTTCTAAGAACTAAGAAATTAACAGTATTCTAAAAAAGAATCATACCTGACATCATGTCAAGAAGTGCTTTCACTTTGAAAAAAATGAATCTGCTTTTTATTAAAAAAAAAAGGAAACTGATTCGCATTCTAATATAAAATTAAGAAAAATGCATTAAATTGACGTCATCTTGCATACTTATAAACAAACATTAGTAATAGGGTATTGTGTAACTTCTGAATATTTCAGTTTGCTTTCATAGAATTCTTTCTAACTGAAATTTATGATTACAATTTAATTAATTGTAAAGTTTAAATTTGTCAGAGAGAAGTGCCGTGGAAAAGTTGCAATAACTCATGGAATACTTTATTATGTACGAGCAGTTTGAATAGAACCTTCGAAAATAATCCAAATATCAGTGTTAATGCGAAATTAAGAACGCCTTCAGAAGAATTTTTTTTGTTGGTTCCATTGAGAAATTATTTATTTTACTGCTTGTTAATTACTATTAAAAATGCATATTTTTTTTGAAAAATTTTGATAAAATAGAAAATAAAACAAAAAATTTTTGCTGAAATGATTTTGAAGTTTTAAACACTTTTTGTGATAAATTTTATCAAAATTATCATCAATAAGTATAACCATAAAGATAGTTCATGGAGGGGTCATTGGATTTAAATGCATCGAATTATTTTATTTGACCTCTCAGAAAACATTTGCACAACATCTTTATAGATACAAATAAATATGCATGAAGAACATTTTGAAATAATGACTTAAACAGAAACTTTCATTCATTCTATCGTGCACAATTTTATCTAGATCTTTTAATTATGTTTTGATCTGCTATATCATTGATCTATAAATCAATTTTAAAAATCAAAAAAAAAGTCAAACATAATGAATGAAATTGCAGATTTCATGTGCTAGAAAAAAATTATTCCAACGGTCTTGATGATCTCGGTGGTATTAAGCCATCATTGGCTTTGTGCCTAGTTATTGTTTTTATCCTTGTTTATTTTGCTCTCTGGAAAGGACCAAGTAGTACTGGAAAAGTTTGTTATATTGATTGATCAGCTTCAATCACTGATATTTGATCATTTTGTGAAAAAGAAATATGAGTTACAAAATTGAAAAATTGCACTACACAACTCAAATGAATGATTTTTCCAAAAAATATAATTGAATAAATTGAAAAAAAATTTTACATGCCAACAATATGATCCACGATATCTTTCCAATTACTAATCAAAGTACAATAATTGCAAATTAAATTTATCCATAAATTATAATTTCAGTTATTGTAGCCATATTTTTACATTTAAATAAAAGATTAAATAATATATAGAGTTAAAAGTGTACCAAATGATTTCAAGTAATACAGAAAATTTTACGAAAAATGTGATACACTGCAAATACGATTTATTGCCATGAAGAAAAATAATCTAAGTTACTGTTTTAAAGTTTGTTTGGGTAACTGCTACAGCCCCATATTTCATTCTATCGGTGCTATTTATTCGCGGGATAACTCTACCGGGAGCATCTACTGGAATATATTACTATCTCATGCCCGACTTCTCAATGCTTTTGGATGTGAGTGTCTGGACAGCAGCTGCCACACAAATATTTTTTTCCCTTGGCCCTGGGTTTGGAGTACTGCTAGCATTGAGCAGTTACAATGATTTCCACAATAATTGTTGCCGGTACTTATCAGTTCTATTTTTGTGTAATATTAATTATTCATAAATTATAAGATAATTTTATTTTTGAGAAGTTTTGATGAATTTTTAAGCTATTTGTTGTCTGCAAGATTTTATCAATGACAGCAAAACATAATATTTTTGCATTGAATTAGAAGAAAATAACGCCACAGTGAATGTATACTTTGGTAGGGGAAGATGAATTAGTATTATTTTTCGAGCTTAACAGGATTTTATCAGATTTATTAATAATTTCTATAAAAGTTGAGATGCGATTATCCGATTAAGCAGTTATCATTTAGTTGTGTATTAATCAGATATATTTTATTCGTCTTAGCTGACATTGACGAATTTATATTTAAAGCTGTAATTTATAATTTTTAGTTTTATCTTTTATTTTTTTAATAAATTAAAGTAGTAATTATTTCCAGAGATGCATTAGTCACATCATTTATTAATTGTGCGACTTCATTCTTTGCTGGTTTTGTGATATTCGCAACTCTTGGTTATATGTCAACTTTAACAAATATACCAGTAAATGAAGTAATTGGCGATAATGATGCAAGTCTAATATTCGTTGTTTATCCTCAAGCAATTGCCACGATGTCATATGCAAATTTCTGGTCTATTGTGTTTTTTATCATGCTTATCACTCTTGGTATTGACAGTACAGTATGTTATGCATATTCTTACAAATTACAGTATTGTTAAAAATAATTATTATGGTGTAAAAAATTAACATATTGGTAATTCCACAAGCAATAATAAATTATGACAACTTATGAAGATTTATTAAAGCAATATTTTGGCATTAAAAAATGTATAGCAATCATTAATATTTATTTTCAATTATTAAATCAAAAATCATCAAACTATTTATATAATATGATAATTCTTTTCAGTTCAGTGGTGTCGAGGCATTGATCACTGGATTCTGTGATGAATATCCACATGCTTTAGCACGTAATCGCGAAATCTTTGTAGCTGTTGTGCTTGTCATTTATTATTTTGGCAGTTTACCAGCAGTTACTTATGTAAGTTCTTTTTTTTAAAAAAAAAAGTTCATGGCGGTAAAGTGTGAAGTTTCTTTTTTAATAAATGCACAATATTAATAATAAAACAATAATATAATTTAGTAGAAAAAGTTTGGCATTAGTACTGACTAAATGATGAAAATTTGATCAAATTGCAGTAATTACTAATGAATTATTAATTTGTAAGCAATGTATACTTCATTATAAACTATCAAAAAATTTTACAAAAAATTTTTGCTCTGATCAATCAATAATATTGTATTCTGACTAAATTAGCTGCAGTTTTTTTAAAGGGTGGCATATATGTGATAGCATTCCTTGATGAATACGGTGTTTCCTTATCTGTACTATTTATTGTGATGTGTGAAATGATAGCCGTCTGTTGGTTTTATGGAATTCAGCAGTTCAGTGAAGATATCCATCAAATGCTTGGATTCTATCCGAAATATTATTGGAAAATGTGTTGGATGTGCTGCCCAATTTTCATAACTGTCAGTTTCATATAATTATTGCAATCTGAATATTATTTCTTCATTTTTCAATTCTTTTAATGCAGTTTTTTGTAAATTAAATAATATTTTCAATTTTTTTTAGACTATTTTTGTATTAAGCGTTTATAAAACATCATTTGAACCGATGAGGGATGGATCGTATACTTACCCTAAATGGAGTGCTTACTTTGGATGGTTTCTTCGATTGACATCAATTATGAGCATACCAACTTTCGCTATTTATTATTTGTGTATCACAAAAGGAACACTAAAGGAAGTGAAAATTACGAGTTATTTTTACGTTTTTAAAAATCCAATTTTTGATTATTTAACAGTTGTCTTTAAATGATACTTTTATTACTGAATAAAGTATCTTCAGCTACTAACTGAGCTTTGAAATTTTCAAAACTATCTCCTATATTTTTAAATAAAAATCAAAATTAAACAAAATTTCAAATTTTAATTGGCCAAATTCATTTCAGTCCTTTACAAAAACATTTTGTTTTAATAGATCAATACTGATATGTGTATCAAGTCAGACCTAGAACTTGAATCTTGAAGTATTGGGTTTAAAGTTCATTTAACTTAAGAAAATAATATATTAGCTAATACAAAATTCTTTTATGCATGAAAACTTTATTTAAAGTAACATTTGCAGCAAAATCTTAAAAATATAAGTTAATATTTAGCGTTGGAAGCTGGGAATAAAAGCAAAACATCCGAAGATGTCATCAACGACGCCAATAACAGTTGAAGACCCCCTCAATTCGATCAAAAATACAGTCGCTTATGAACAAACTTTTGCTGACACGAACAGTGATACTACACATTTATAACAATATTATAATTTATGAAAATTATAATTATTGTAATTTTGAACATTCTCTAGCGATTATGTTTCATTTTTACCAAAAGATCTTTTTATCGCATTTACTATTTCATTTATTGAAAAAGCATTCGCTACTGTCATTACTAGCAATAATAACAATAAGAATAATTATCAATTATAATATTAACAACAAGAATGATAATCGTTTTCAATTATCTAAACTAAACTATATTTCTTTTTGAAAAAAGTCAGTAAGTAAAATAATTTTCAATTCATAAAATAAGTGTGTTTTCTTCTCGCTTTTTTATTTTTGTTACTATCAAATTTTTTTTAAATCTCACAGCTAATATATCGAAGATTGTAGTTTGCTTTATAACTAAAAATTGCTGAAGATTATTGCTTCCTTGCTGACTTAAGACTCAAACTATTGCTATATTCTGGCACATCTTCAAAGAGTTGTTTGAAATTCTGAATTTTCGGCTGATTATTAGTTAGAATAAAAATAAGCTAAGCAATAAAAAGTTCTATATCTGATTTACTCAGGCTTTCTACAATTTTAGCATCAAAGATGACGTTAATACCTTCTATCACGGAGATATTGTTTAGCTTTTGTATAAATTACTTTCAAATACTTTTCTAATATTTAAAATTTGCAATTTAGCTTCATCTCATTATTCAAAATAGAAAACATTGCGCTAATATTTGCATATTTTATGCTTTATTAAAGTGTATGAGTTTCTTCCGCAACTGAATAAATATTGAACTAATTTTTGTGGCTGAGGTATGGTCTCTCGTGTAAATACATTTACTCCTTCAAAAAAGTACCAAAAAATAAGATAATATAAAGTAACAAGGCAATATTTATTGTAATGATAATATGAATAATAGTGCTAAAGTATTTTTTTCAAAGCTAATGAAAGTAGAAGCAAAATTCTGTTCTGATAAAATTGCTGAAGATTTTTAAGATAGTAATTTATAAGATTAATGCAAGTCAAGATAGTTTGAAAAAATATGAATTATGAGTCTGAGATGTCTTTCCAACATCAGATTTCCTAAGCCAAAATTAAGCTCTAATAGTGCTAGACACTTGTACAAGCTTAGTATCATCATTATGCAACAGACATTAGTTGACCTTGTTTTT